>MINK01172408.1:8740-20826 GCA_001735545.1 Phormia regina
AAGTTAAGGAATTTATTTTCTTTTTCTAAATCATCATGTAAACTTATTTTCTCGTATCTAACTAATAGATATCAATTTGTAGATATTGGTGGTACATATTCAAACGTTATTGCTTTAACTTCTGGTGTTCCACAAGGTTCAATTTTGGGACCACTTCTTTTTATACTATATATTAATGACCTTCCGAACTTTGTTGATACCGGGGTATGTAGATCATTTTTATTTGCAGATGATGTTATGATTCTATTTCGAACTGCTTTTGATAATAGGGATGTACTACAGTCTAATATAGAGAGTATTCTGTTGCTCGTTTTATGCAGTGGTCTGTTGATAATGGCTTGAACGTAAATAGTTCTAAATCGAAGGCGATTTTATTTGGTAATATTGAGGTTCCTTTGAGGATTGTTATTAATGGGTCTTGTGTTAATTTTCTAGATAGGTTGGAATGTTTGTTCGTAAACCTCGACAGACGTCTGTTGTTTTATTGCCATATTGATAGAATTAGTTGTTGGTAATATACGTAGGCTTTATGTTCTAGGCGTTTATTTACCTTGTCATACGAGATATGTTTTTTATATATATGCGCTTTTGATGACACATGTATTGTATGGTCCGGAAGTAATAACGGGTACTGTGTCTTATAATATTTCTCGGCTTAATCGTATAACCAATATGATTGCGCGTTATGTATATAACATTTCTCGTCGTGTGCATGTTTCTGAATATGTTCGGCTTTTTTTTTGGGTTGTTCTTTTAGAGAATTTATTTCTTATAGAAACTTGATGATGTTCTGTAAGGTTATTAAAGCAGGTCACCCTGTTCTACTTCGGTCTTTGTTCTCTTTTTCGCATTCTACTAGAAGTCCGCAAATTATTATTCCTAGGATTAGGTACTCTGTTTTTGAGCGATCTTTTATTGTAAGAATTGCACGTTGTTGGAATTTTTACCACTTGAGCTTCGTTTGTTTTCTCAGTCGAATAATGTATTTCGATTGAAGCTTATGCGGTGGGGGTCATTTGATTTGTAGTATTGAAGATGAATGAATTGATTTTTGTTTTTTAGTTTTAGATATCCTTATTCAGGAGTGAATCTTTGTAATATATGTTATTGGCCTAAGGAGGCTTCTTTATATTACTGTGAATTTTAAATAAATAAATAAATAAAAAGAATTAAGTGCAATTAAATTACACATTCCATTCTTAAGAATTCAAATAAAGTTTTCACAAGAAATGGCAATGTGACATTTATTGATTGTATTGTATTGATTTTAAATAAATCAATACAATGGAGATATTTTTCTTAACTTTAAATTTCAAAAAAATATGCGAATTTGTTCATTTTTGTCACATGCGATATTTGTTTGATTTCTTTTACTTTTTAAATTTTATCAAATAGAATATTTTTTGAAATTTTTCACATGCGATATATTTTTTTAACCTATTTAACTAGATATACATGTATTTAACTTTAAACGAATTGAAAACATTCGTTAATCACCTACGGCGGCTAATTTGTCTCAAATTTCCTTTCCAGATTACTGTATGATTCAATTTATTAAACCCAATTTATTGGGTACTTATAAGGAATACCTTAATCGTTTTGTAAATCCTATAATGAATGGTCAATATACGGACTCGACGGAACGTGATATACGTTTAATGAAACATCGTTCCCATATCTTGCATCAACTGTTACAGGGTTGTATACAACGACGAGATTATTCGGTGCTGGCACCGTATTTACCACCCAAACATGAATATGTTGTCTACACTACATTGTCCACACTGCAGCAACTATTATATGAACATTATATGACACATCAACGTGATGTTGGCAGTTCAATATCGGAAGGTAAGGGAGCACGCCTGTTCCAAGATTTTCAAGAGTTACGTCGTATATGGACACATCCTATGAATATGCGCATCAATAGTGATTCGGTTATACGTAAAAAAGTATTAGCTAATGACAATGATTCGTTGGATGATTTCATTGATGACAATGATGACGATGAAGACGAAGCTGGTGGCGGTGGCGGATCTTCATCGGAATCATCGGTGGATTCATCGAAATCGTTTGGTAGTGGAGGTGGAGCAGGTCCTTCGACATCAAAGCCACGTAAGACAAGAACTTATCGTCGTAACGCAGCTGCACAGGGTATTGATAATGATAGCGATATTGAAGAAGTAGCACCAGTGCAACAAGATGATCCATCTGAATGGTGGAAACGTTTTGTAGCCGACAAAGAACTTAATAATATAAATCATTCCCCCAAATTGGTTATTCTTATGCGTCTATTGGAACAGTGTGAACAAATTGGCGATAAATTGTTGGTTTTCTCACAGTCACTACAAAGTCTCGACACCATAGAACATTTTCTAGCTTTGATAGATAGCAAGACTAGAGGTTATGAATATGAGGGTAAGTTAAAGTTTTTGTGCAACTAAAAGTAGTGTAATATAAAATATGTTTTCCATTTAAAGGTGATGTTGGTGAATTTAGTGGCTTTTGGAGTCCTGGTACAGATTACTTTCGTTTAGATGGCTCTTGTTCAGTTGAACAGCGTGAATCTATGTGCAAGAAATTTAATGACCCTACCAATTTAAGGGCTCGTCTTTTTTTAATTTCAACTCGTGCTGGTGGTTTGGGTATCAATTTGGTTTCCGCCAATCGTGTGGTTATATTTGATGTTTCCTGGAATCCTTCTCATGATACACAAAGTATTTTCCGTGTCTATCGTTTTGGCCAAGTGAAACCTTGTTACATTTATCGTCTCATAGCCATGGGTACCATGGAACAGAAATTGTATGAACGCCAAGTGGCCAAACAGGCCACAGCCAAAAGAGTTATTGATGAACAGCAAATATCTCGTCATTATAATCAATCTGATTTACAGGAACTATATACATATGAACTGCAACCTAGTGTACCCAGGGAGATACCTATACTTCCTAAGGATCGCCTATTCGCTGAACTGTTATCTGAGCATGAAAAGCTGCTCTTCAAATATCATGAACATGACTCTCTGCTCGAAAACGAAGAGAGTGAGAATCTTAGCGAGTCTGAACGTAAGGAGGCCTGGTCTGAATTTGAGGCCGAAAAGACAAGAACTGTACAAACAGCACAATTCATGTCGTACGATCGCAGTGCTTATGGTGGCCAATTTGGCAATGCGTCGGGTAATGTTACTTCGAATAAGATTTTTGGTTTTCGTACGGATGTACTACTACAGTTGCTTAACATGAAAATTGCTAAGGATAATCCTGAAATGACACAAAATCAAATTATACAAGTAGTACCAACATATTTGAATGAATTGTACAGCCAAATGAATATTGGCGATCCTACTATGTATAAGGATCTTTTGTCATTGCATGCCACTCTGGCCCATCCGAGTGGCATGTATATGAATCCGTTATTATATGTTAATCAAAATCCACAGGCGGCTGGTTATTATCAGGGCAATAACCAGGCGCCTAATGGAGTTGTTGGTAGTGGCGGTGTTGCTGGTGTTGGCGTAGGTGGTCCACAACTTGTACCCAATCCTGCAGCTCAGGCTGCGGTTGGCGCCCCGCCAAAACCAGCACCCGGTTTCGATCCGAATGAGGTCTATGAAATTGATTAAATATTATTGAATGTAGCCAACATTTATATACACACAGATACACACAAATTTAATTTCATCGATCGTATAATTTGTAGTCTAGGAGACATTAATAACTACTCTTGATTTTTATAATACAATTAAGCTATTAGTTGCTTAACATTATTACTATAATATTTACTGACTCTACTCTCGTTTTTAATTCATTTATTTATTCCTACCTCTCCCTAACTTTTGAGCAAACAAACATTCATGAGAGTTTTTTTTTTAACGTTAAATATTACGATATTTATATTTGGATTAAATATGTAAAATTAAATATTCTAGCACTAGTTTTATCATTTCCCTATTTTAAGTGGAAGTTTTAGAAAGTTTTGTAAATTATTCTTTAATCTATAGATCTCTCTAAAAAAAATATTTTAAAATTACCTTTTTATGCTCTCAGTTTGTTAAGTAATCCTTTTCTTTTCTTAATCCTGTTTTCTTCAACCCTCTTTTATGTTTTCATTTCTAATTAAATAAGTTGATTTAGATGCTATTTTTTACATTTTTTTATTATATACATATATTTTTTATTTTTTTGTTGTTAAAGAGCAGAGATTAAAACTCTTTAAATCAAATGTAAGTTAATTATTGTTTACTGAAGAGTATAATTTTTATTTTTAATTAAATATATACAACTACATATACTTATATAATTAATGAATAATTATTTTACTTTAACATTTTAACTTATAAAACATTAAATTAAAGCAAAAACAAACAAAATAAATAAAAAAAGGATATTTAAATATTTGGTTTAGTTCCCTATCTAATAAGTTTAATATAAATTAAAATACCATCAACATGAAATGCAACATTATAAAATAAAACTAATTACTCCTCACCCACACACACTCCTTTATATCATAAAAAAACACACACACACATGAATGATAAATACAATTAAAAAAATACATATTTTTAAAATTATAAGTTAAATATTAAAAAAAAAAAACCTACTTACACATTAACCCCTCCCCCATATAAAACAAAACACCAGGTTAATTAGTAATAAAATTATATAAAAATACATTTGGATTGGTTTGACTAATAAATTTCTTGGAATTCAGAGAAAGTGGGACTAAATGAATAAAGTCTCATAGATTTAGAAGTACGACAACAAGTAGCGTTGTCGTTTTGTAGCTTTTTAAAAATTTGGATGCGAAAAAATATTGAGTCAGTGTTTTTTAAAAGTTGTCAGTGGCACCAAATTTAATTTTTTTTTTATTAGTACATCGATTATTTTTACTATCAAAAACAACTGAGAAAAAACACTTTAACAAAAAAGCATTACAAGTAAATTGCATATATTTTATTAATTTATAGTTATTTAATAACAATGCTTTTCGCTACTTAATGCTGAATTATTCTTTTATATCTTCTTGTTGTGAATATCATGATCAACGAAAAATTTTAGTTTGTGAAAATATTATTTTGTGATTTTTAAAAAATGTCTACCCAGTTTTTAAAATTATATCGAATGCTAAAAATATTGTAAAGAAAATATAATAGTGCTTCATTGGAATAATTAATTAGTTTCAGTGCTTTTTTAAAAATGTAAGTTGACAGCACTGGCCACAAGGCCAAGGAAAGGTCTTCGGGTGCTATTTTCTAATCTACTGGATTAGAATTCAGATGTTTATATATTTCTTATAATGTTTTATATATTTACATATTTTTCTGAATCAAATAAGAATAATAAAGGTCTCGACTTTTTCAAATTTTTCAATTCTTAAATAGTTGATTTTTCGACTTTTTTTAATTTTGGAATAATCGACTTTTCGACTTTTTTCTGACTATAATCGACTTTTTCCGACTATAATCGACTTTTCGATTTTTTCCGACTATTCTCGACTATTTGCGACTTTTCAATTTTTTTTTTCGACTTTTTCCGACTTTTCGATTTTTTCCGACTTTTGACATCAAGAAATTCAATTTATCGACAATTTTTAAATCAAACTTTTTACAACAAAAAGCCGATTGTTCGATTATTCGAAAGTCGATTTGATAAACCCTATGCAGCACGTACTAAAATAAATTAAGCGATTTTGAAACCGCATATGAAATTAAAATCGCGTGATTGATATTATTTTTTTTTGACAAAATTTTATGCAAAACAAAACTGTTGGAGCCGTACCATTTCATAAAGAGATAACTTATTGTAATTAATTTTTAATTGTACATTAAATTAGAATGAAACAGAGATAATTCCACTATTCATAAATAAAGAAGCCTAATATGAGAACAGATTTAGAATGTATTAGTCTTAGTTTTTGTCACAGCTTTTAGAATTGAGGACAATTACGATAAATTAACTTATTTTTGATGTAAAGGGTAAAAACGAATATTTCTAATGATTTCCTCTTCGAATCGAAATTCATAATAACCACCTCAAAAATATATTTTTGTTTCCGATATAAATTGAATTAACAGAATTAACATTTATTCTGTGTTTTGTATCACAATACATGTCTACTTCCCCGTTAAAGCTAGTAAATTCTATTAACAAATCTGGCAATATTATTTCGATTGTTTTGTAAACAAACATATCGTGATGCAATTATAACAGGTAACAGGGCCGTCGTCCATTTTTATCAGATAATTGTCAAAAGTTTAATTTTTTTTTTGCTATTTTATTTGTGAATAATTTTTGCATTGTGAATGTGTGGTAAAAAATAAAATTTTTATATTTTTGCAAATTAATGTGGAATAAATTTAAAAATAAATTTGCAAATAATAATAATATTTAATACTTTTTCAATTAATATTTTTCTTGCTTAGTTTTCCATGTTTTATGCTTATTTTTTTGTTTGTTTTGTTATTTTGTAGAATGTTTTTGACGTCGTGCTGGTAACAACAAAAACAAAATGATTTTGTCTTGTTGCATTGGTACAGTCACCTGTTATAGTTACATCATGAAATATATATGTATACTTAGAGTAATCGTAATTTATTTAGGGTATCAGTTGTTTAATACTTCTGCAGCGGATTAATAAAAAATAAAATAGATTTAATTTTCTGTTCTTAAAGATTTATTTTAACACTTACATATATTTAAATGTAAAAATAATATAGTACCAAAAAAAGTTCAAATATTATTTGCTACTTTAATTTTTTACAACACTAACAACTAGTACAGTGTGTTTGTTTTGTTTTTATACAGCAGTAATTTGTTGCAGTTTGTTGTAAAAAATTAACAGGGAAATAACAATGTCCACCTCTTCCAATGTTAATGGTAATCTAATGGACGAGTTTGAAGAGGCCTTTCAAAATTGCCTGCTTTCACTTACAAAATTAGAAGCTAATACTGGCACCAATAAGGAAGAAGTTGAGTTGGAGGTTCAGAAAACTACAAATCGTTTCATTGATGTCGCCCGCCAGATGGAAGCATTCTTTTTACAGAAACGTTTCTTGGTTTCCACACTCAAACCTGACCAATTAATTAAAGATGAAAATCAAGATCTACGTATAGAGATTTCACGCAAAGAGGCATTATTAAATAAACACTACAGCCGTTTGGAAGAATGGAAAGCTTGTCTCTCGGATATACAACAAAACCCGGCTATTCTTAATAGACCTGTAGGTGGATTGCCAGCTGGATTGGGAGAAGCTGGTAGTAGTATGGTTGGACCATCTGGTTCTGCGGGACCCATTGGTGTCGGGGCAATGGCTGCAATGGGTGGCCCTAGTGGTCGAGCGGGTATGATGCCAAATATGCCGGGAGCTAGTATGGGACCTATGTCACAAATGAGTCAGGGTGGTCAACAACAACAACAGCACTTACAGAATCAAAAAATGTTGCAGGCCCAACAAATGCAACAGTTAAGAATGATGGGAAAATTACCAAAGTAATTTTTTATAATTTCTAATTTTAAATAAATTCTTAATATTTATAAAATTCAATATATGTATATCTTTTGTTTAAGTAATGTTAAATAAAAATTCAAAATACACAAAAATCCAAAATTTCAAAGAAAAAAAATAAATTTCACAAAAATTCTAAATTTTACCTAAAATACAATGTTCACCAAAAGTAATAAAAAAAAAAATCCAATTTCTCAAGAAACTTGAAATATTTCAACATTTAAAAAAGACGCAATTTTACCAAAAATTCAAAATTTCACCTAAAATACAAATGAAATTATAATGTTCTCCCCACATACATACACACATTATTTCATTATTCAAACGGATAAAAAAATTGAAAATCTTTAAAATGGCAACAAATTATTTTGTTTTTAGTATTTTATTTATGTTAATATTAAATATAAGTATGTATACTATGAAATACACTAATGGAATTTTATACATAATTTTCTTAAGAAAATTATTTATACTAAGGGTAAGGAAGAAAACTTAAAATCTTAAATGAAAAAATGTTAAAAAAAATACATTAACTGAGTGTAGTGCTGAAAAGTTACTTCTATACATTATGAAAATATGTACATGTTGTTTAGATTATAATTGATGCGTTAAGTTAAATTCAAATCGGAGCAGTTTTATGTTTTTTCACATGACGGTTAAGACTAAATTTTAAATCAAAAGTTTTTCCACACAAATTACATTTGAATTGTGATTTAGTAGGTGTTTTTTGTTGTTGATCGGCAGCTAAATGTTGTTCATGATGCTCACGCAATTGTTCGATGGTAACAAAAGTTTCTGAACATTTAGCACAAGCAAATGCGTTAAGATTGTTTTCAACAAATGCTGCTGGTAGATTAGTAGTAGATTCATCTTCTGATGCTGTGTCATCATCAGACTGTTCCTCTTCAGATGAAGATGTATTTGAAGCTGTTTCATTGTGATACTCAGGTCCTACTTCCGAATGTTCAGGATTCTCGTTTTCCTCACTTTCATCCATATGTTCAGTTTGCGTAACTAAATTTGAATTAGTGGCCATATCCTGTGTAGTAGTTAGTGTACTATTACTTAATATAGAATCACTGACTGGCACATGAATTTCTTCATCATTGTCATAGTCTTCAAATACCGTAATATTTGTGTGTCCATTATCATCATTTTCTTCCCGTTGCATCATTTCAGTAGTTTCTTCAATAATTGATGATGTAAGTTTTTGTTCTGCTGTTGTTAAAACTGTATTAGATCGATGCACCTCATTAACATGAGTTTCTAAATCAATTTGTTCCATAAATCTTTGATCACAATGGGCACACAAAAATTTGTAGTTGAGTATATCTTCATCTGGTAGATCCGGACAAAGCAATGGCTCGGTTTGCTGTTCTGAAAATAGATTTTCGTTCATTTCCTGTGCTGTTTGTAAAGCTGGAATTGTAATAGAGGATCTATTGTTATCTTCATTGGCATGTATTTGCCAAATATGATTTTCTCTTTCATTTTCTGTAGCAAAAGCTATAAAAAAGCGATATATAATTTAATATTAAAGAGAATAAAATAAAAACAATATTTTACCTTGTGTACAGTATTCACAAGGAAATTTGGGAAGCAGCTCATGCTGACGCAGATGTGACTTCATTTTTTTAGCTAAAACACCTGAAGAAATTATGTAAAAAATTTAGTTTTCAAGGGACAATTTATTTTTATATAGAAAAAAAAACTATTTTTACCTTTTCCACATATTTTGCAATAAATTTTTCCATGATTAGCACGTTTATGTTCCTTCAAAGCATCTCTAGAACTACACACAAAACCACATAGGGTACATTTGACATGTTTATTAAGCGTATGCCATTTCATATGAAATTTAAGACGTGCCGGCGTAGAATTTTTAAATTCTTTACCACAAATGTGGCAGTCCATATCTCTGATCTCATGTGCTCGTTGCATATGCTGTTTATGATCTTCCTGACTAGAGGACAGGTGCTGGCACAATTTACATTCTACCTGTTCAACTGGCACTTGTACAATTACTGTGGCAGCAGTACTAGCAGCTGTACTTTCGTTCTGTTGCATCATTTCAGGCAGGTGTGAGGAAGTAGTATCCGATTGTACCACAATTTCAGAAGCCGATTTCACCATATTGGTTGGCTGCTGGGCTGCTTCTTCCATTGGTATGGTGGCTGCCTCTATAACTTCCTCTTTGATAGGAACATGGGGTATATTAAAAGGCGTTGCACCATCGTATTCCGTATCACTCAAGTCATCAACATATATAAAATCACATATTGGCTGTTCCTCTTCATCTCGATCTGGTGCTTCGGTTTTTATTTTAATATTGGCTACATTACCATTGGGTACGTTATAAAATTTGCGAAACTCATTTTGAGCATTAATGCAAGCTGCACGTAATTCGAAGACTTGTTCGAATTTGTGAATACATGTATTGCACACATGCTGAGGAAAACCATCGTTTTCCGCCACCTTTAGTGAAATTTTATTTTTAAATGCACATTCTTCCATTTCTGCAGAAAAACTTACCTCAACGTTCCACTGGGCCAATTCCAGGCGTATCAACATTATTTCTGAATTTTCCAGGGGTGATTGAAAAAGATGCTTTAGTTGATACTTGGTTGGTGTTACGTAGTGTATGCCGCATGTACGACAAGCTATTATATTTTCAAGCAGTTCACTATCTGTCTCCATTTCTTCATAAAACACTTATAAGTAATTTTCAAATATTAATTAATTGTCCTTTTATAATTTTGATCTAAAATGTGTCTAGTGCAAGCCGTTTTTTGGCGTTTTTTTAAGTATTCACAAAAAGTACACACAAATATTGCCCTCACTTGTAATAGCGTTTGTTTTATAAATCAATACAAAATATTGCCAGATTGAAATTATTACCATTTATTCATATTTCATGTCGATATGTCAGTCGTGTGCTGTCAAATGTTTAGTTTACAATTTCTCTTTAACAGACCGGTGTTTTGTTGTGAAAAGTTAATTATATTAATATTTATTTGAAAAAAAATGTAAATATATTTGAATTATTATGTAAGGTAAGTAGATTGAAATAATATGAATTCAATCACTTTAACAAATTGCATTGTATTTATAAATAACAAAGGATTATGCTTTGCAACAACAAAGCAAAATCAACAAAAAGAAGCTAAATAGAATAAGTAAAAAAACAGTATAAACAAAAAACAGATGGTTTTGTTTACATTTTATTTTTGTGTTTCTTTTATTGTTTACTTCGTAATAAACCGAATATGTAGGTAACGTTGATTTAAATACTGTATGTATAGGAAGGAAAATTTATAAATAATTGCAAAAATACTTATTATTTTAATTCCCCCCAGGCAAGATGTTTTGACAAGGTTAGGATTAATTTTTTCACAGATATTTTAGATTTGTTTAAGGATCTTTATCGCAAGTTAACTCACATGACATAATTTTTTCAACAAATAATTTTTTCACAAATATTTTAGATTTGTTTAAAGATCTTTAAAAATTCAATTTTTAAGAAAAATATATATACCAGTTCAAAAACATAAATTTTTCACGCAATTTTTTTTTACGTAACTCATTTTTTTTAAAATTTCGTTATATGGTTGTTGGGCGAACCACGCCTATTTTTTCGAGTCTACATTGGTCTGAACTATTTGTACAAAATTCGTTGACATTATATGAGAATAATGTGAGCGGTCCAAGCCCATTTTGGTTTCCAAGTTTATATCGACTCACAAACTATTTATACAAAATTTCATTTTCTTACACGCTTTTGTTTAGAGACAAAGGAGGATATAAAAAATAAATCCCTTTCCGGTATTATTCAAAAATTAAAATTTTGTTCAAAAATTTTATTATTTTCAAATAATTTGGTATAAAAAATTACATTCTTCACACAATTTCTTTAAAATATTGTACAAAGTTAACCTACTAATATTTCGGATTTACCAGACAGTATACGTTTTCTAATAAATCTTATAAGATTTCATCATTATCTCTGTAAGAGATTAAACATGTACTTTTATTTAAGAAATTCTAATATTGTTTTTCAAAATATACATGCACTCAGGCAAACTTTCGTTATGTACGTTTATTTTTGATAGTACATCTAATAAGATGTTGTTGTTTGCATAATTATAAAGTACTCGTTCATCTACAAAAACAACAATTCCTTGTATTTTGTTAGTGTAAAACTACTGCACACAATGTCAAAATGGTATGAACTGAAAATGAGAGAATTAAGGAGAGGAAGATTAAAATACTCACGAAAAAATTTACACATGGATACAAAAACAATTTGACAGTACCACAAGGTATGTCAATAAAAAAATAGTTAAACAGCTTCTTACGTGTGTACTTTCTAATTATACTATGGTAGGGATATAAAAAAGGTAGACGTAAACTCAACTATTGTTTTGTGTTAGCAATAGATGTTACAATAACAAAACAATGGTTGTTATTAGAAAGTGCTCGTTAGTGTAAATGAGAGAATAAAGGAGAGGAAGAGTAAAATACTCTCGAAAGAATTTGACGTCGTGCAAAATTTTGATAGTTTGAAAAAAGTCGGACTATT
>MINK01172409.1:0-53460 GCA_001735545.1 Phormia regina
TAGAACTGAACTAGAACTGAACTAGAACTGAACTAGAACTGAACTAGAACTGAACTAGAACTGAACTAGAACAGAACTAGAACTGAATTAGAACTTAACTAGAACTGAACTAGAACTGAACTAGAACTGAACTAATAATTTATACAATATTTTTTATTATAAAAATGAAAAAAAAAAAAATAATATTAAAAAAATCTAGTACTGAACTACAAGTGAACTGAACTAGAACTGAACTAGAACTGAACTAGAACTGAACTAGAACTGAACTAGAACTGAACTAGAACTGAACTAGAACTGAACTAGAACTGAACTAGAACTGAACTAGAACTGAACTAGAACTGATCTAAAACTGAACTGGAACTGAACTAGAACTGAACTAGAACTGATCTAAAACTGAACTAGAACTGAACTAGAACTGATCTAGAACTGAACTAGAATTGAACTAAATTGAGAAAATAATTCTAAATACTATAGTTTTAGTTCAGTTGTAGTTCAGTTCTAGTTCAGTTCTAGTTCAGTTCTAGTTCAGTTCTAGTTCAGTTTTAGTTCAGTTCTAGTTCAGTTCTAATTCAGTTCTAGCACAGTTGTACTTCAGTTCTAGTTCAGTTCTACTTCAGTTCTAGTTCAGTTCAAGTTCAGTACAGTTCTAGTTCAATTTCAGTTCTAGTTCAGTTCAAGTTCAACTCTAGTCTATTTTATTCT
Organism: Phormia regina; assembly: GCA_001735545.1. Lineage (NCBI taxonomy): Eukaryota > Metazoa > Arthropoda > Insecta > Diptera > Calliphoridae > Phormia > Phormia regina. The sequence goes on from MINK01172409.1 coordinate 703, forward strand.
ACAGTCTTTACAGTAGTCTATTCTAAAGTTTCGAATGTAATATATTCTATAGTATAATCTAAAATCTCTACTATGGTGGGTTCTATAATCTCGATTTTCGACAATAGTCCCAACCATAATGTCGACTAAAGTCTTGACTATAGTCTCTGCCATGGACTATTCTATAGTCTCTAGCAAAGTCTCTTTCATAGTCTCTACCATAGTATATTCTACAGTCTCAACTATGGTCTATTCTATAGTCTCGACTACAAGTCGATCTGAGTAAAACTGAAATTAATTTTATTTTGTTAAGATCTTTGTGTTGCGATTTATCTATTTATTTCGATTTTTTTTACGTTTTTTGTTGATGATCATGTTGTGTATGTGAAAAAAGCGATGCTCTCTGCCCCTGAGTGCTATGGGTGCCTACCAATGATCTTAACTATAGTATCGACCATAATTTCGACTATAATATCGACTCTAGTCTCGATTATAATCTTGAATAAAATCTCTATGATAGTCTCGACTATAATCTATTCTATAGTCTCGACTGTAGTATATTCTGTAGACGCGACTGTAGTATATTCTATAGTATCTTCTATAATCTCGACTATAGCATAGACTTAATTCTCGACTATAGTCTTACCATAAAATCGGCTATAATGTCAACTATAGTCCTAACCATAATCTCGACTAAAGTCTTGACTATAATCTCGACTATATTCTAAACCATAATTTATTCTATAGTCTCAACTATGGTCTATTCTTAGTGCCGACTATAGTCTAATCCATAATCTCAACTATAGTATCGACCACTACTATAATCTCGATTACAGTCTTTATAATGGACTATAGTCTATTCTATAGTCTTGCCTATAGTCCATTCTATAGTCTTTACTCTAGTCTATTCTATAGTCTTGACTATAGTCTCGCCTATAGTCTTAACTATAGTCTCGCCTATAGTCTTGACTATAGTCTCGCCTATAGTCTATTCTATAGTCCCGACTGTAGTCTATTCTATTATCTCAACTATAGTATTGACCATAATTTTAACTGTAATCTCGGCTATAGTCTCAACTATAATCTTGATTAAAGTCTCAAGTATAATCTCTACTAAACTATAATCTCGAGGAAAGTCTCAATATAATTTCGATTATAGTCTTTAGAATGGACTAGAGTCTATTCTATACTCTTGACTATAGTCTATTCTATACTCTCGACTATAGTCTATTCTATACTCTCGACTATAGTCTATTCTATAGTCACGACTATAGTCTATTTTATGATCACGACTATAGTCTATTCTATAGTAGATTGTAATAAAAAAATGATTATGGTCTATTAAGTCTATAATGTAGTTATAGTCTAGTCGATAGTCTAGTCTATAGTCTAGTCTATAATCTAGTTTCCAAGTGAGTGCACAGCTGTTGAAGTAATCATTTTAAAAATAAACTCAATTTTTATATATATTTTATTTTTTAATCGTTTTTAATTTTTTTTTTTCAAAAAAGTTAACAGTTGGTTACTTGACCATTAAAGCCAAAAGTGCATTTTATTGATGCATTAATTGTTGCTATAAAAAAAAAATCAATCTAATCTGCTAATCTTTTTCTCCCTCTATTTCTTTATCTACCCAAAACAATAACATATTAGTCACGTCTTTTATGACAGTTGTATGACTAAAATAATTAAAAACTTTTTAAAAATTAAATGTAAAATTTTAAAGAAGAATAACAATAATAACATGAAAATATTATTAAAATATTAACACGTTCTTAACACATTGTCTTTAAATGAATTTGTTTTAATAAATAATAATAATAATAAAAATATATTTATTAACAAATTAATTTGTTATTCATTTAAAGTCAAATAAATGTATTCTTAGGGTTTTATTTGTTTTGAAAATAAAATTTCAAAATTACTAAATGCATTTGTTGTTTTTATAAATATTTATATATGTATGTGTGTAATAAATATATTATTAATGTATTTGTTTAAATAATATTAAAAATGACTAAACATATTTGTTTATTTATGAAGATTAAATGCCACTAAATTCTTGTGCAATGTAAATCAATATGAACAGAAAAAAAAAAGTTTACAAAAATTTATGGAAAATTTTTCAAAAAACATTAAAAGCTCTAAAATTTTAAAGAGAAACGAAATGGTATTTAGTGAAATATTTTAACAATTTTATGTAATGAAACAAATTTTTATATATTTTTTTTTAAGGGGAACGAAATGGAATTAACAATTGAATATATTTTTTTAACACTTTCTTTGCAAAATTTTGTGTTGTTTATTTATTTGCTAAAACGTTTCTATTACTCCAAATTAAAAACCAGTTGAACTTGACATACAAAAATGCCAAATGCTCACACAAGTCAACCTAAAAACAAAAATAATAACTTGATAATCATCATCAAACGTAATGGAATTTAAAGACATTTTTGTTGTTTGTGTAAAAAAAATAAATAAATAACTTTTGACAAAACAATAACAAACAAATTGACCACAACACACACACACACCCAATTGAAATAAAAAGCTTTTTTATTTTACTATTTATATGTTGTCTATTTTACTTATATTTTTTTAATTTTTTAATTTTTTCATTACCATATTAGACAAGCCTTCTAAATATGAAACATTATTATTATTATTCATTATATTTAAATAAGCTTTGTCAACTTTAAATATATTTCCGCATTGGAATGTTGTGGAGATTGTTTTATGTGTAAAATTTAAATTATAAAAAGCTTAATAAACCAGCAACCATCCCCTCGATTTACACAAACACACCCACTTTTCCATAAGAAAACAAACTGAAAAGCTTTTTTTCTAGCATTATTTTCATTCATAGAATGTAATGTTACAACTCACTCCCACTCTCTCTTCCTTGTGTTTACTTTAGCTCTTACTCCTCTTATCTCTTCAATTGTAAAGACATTGAATTTTAATCTTTTGGTATTTAAAATAAAATGTGATGATATGCTGGTGCTTTACAAAAAGAAAGGTAAAATAAGTTTGTTATAAAGTTTAACTAAATACGAAATAAATATTAAAAAAATATATATAAAAAATGCAATCCAAAATATAGCTAAAAAACTTTCAAAAAATAACAAGGAACAAAATGAAATCAAATGAAACATTTAGAAATCTAAATTTATTTTAATAAATATTGAAAAAAATATTCAAGTCACATTTAAAATATAAAAATTCAAAAGAAAATTTATTAAAATCTAAAAAAAAATTTTAAATGGAACGAAATGGCATTTAGTGGAACATTGGAAAATTGGTAAAATTTCTTCGAAATATTTTAATAGAAATAAAAACTTTTATATAAAATATAAGAAAACTCAAAAAATTTTGCAATTTTTTAAAGTGGAACGAAGTGGAATTTATTGAAACATTGAAAAATCAAAAATTTCCTCAGAATTATTAATAAAAGAAAAAGATTTTTTAAAATATATAAAATCTATAATGAAAATTTCAAGAAATTCCATTAAAATCTAAAAATTTTTTCAGAGGAACGTAATGGAATTCAGTGAAATCTTAAAAGAAATATATTTTTCACAATTTTCATAAAACAAATAAAAGTTTTTATATAAAATATATAATATTTTTGAAGAAAAAAAAGTCAAGTAATAACTACAAATCTAGAAATTTTCTTTAGGGGAACGAATTGGAATCATATGAAACATCCAAGAAATCAAATTCAATCCCATAAATATTGAACAAAATATTCAAATCACACTTTAAATATAAATATTCAAAAGAAAATTTATTAAAATCTATAAACATTTTTAAATGGAATGAAATGGAATTTAGTGAAATATTGAAAGTTTTTAAAATTTCTTTAATAAAAGTAAAAACTTATTTAAAACATAATATTTTCAAAGAAAAAATCCAGAAAATTAAACAAATCTTGAACTTTTTTTTAAAGGAACGAAATGGAATCAATTGAAATGTTTAAAAAATCCAACATATTTCCCCAAATATTGAGAAACTATTTATATTAAACTTAAAATATAAAAATCCAAAAGAAAATTTAAGATTTTTTCTTTAGGGGAACAAAATGGAATTTAGTAAAATATTAAAAATACAAATTTTTCCCAAAATTTTCAAGAAAAATTTAAGGTTTAATATAAAATATAATATTTTTAAAGAAATATAGCACAAAAAATGTTAAAAATCCTGAAATTTTCTTTGGTGGAACGAAATGGAAATATGTGAAACAATGAAAAATCTAAAATTTTCCCTACATTTTTAATAAAAAATATAGAAAAAATTAAGATAATTAAAAAAATAGTGTACTGTTTTTTAAATGGAACGAAATGGAATTTAGTGAAACATTGAAAGATCTAAATTTTTCAAACAGTTTTAAACAAAAATGTATCCTCTTATTCGAAATATAACATTTTTGTACAAAAAACTCAAGAAAATTAAAAGAATCTTATAATTTTCTTACGGGAACAAAATGGAATTTTGCGAAACATAAGAATTTTCGCTTATTTTAAAGAAATATTTGCAAATAATTAAGAAAAAACTCATTAATGATAAAAGAAAACTCAGAAACTACCAAAAATAGCCGAGGGAACGAAATGGAATTGAGTGAAACCTTGATGAATTCAAAATTTTTCATAGAAATTATTATATTTATCTTACTTAAGAAAAAGAAATATGTAAACTAACTAAAGAAATCATGAAATATTATTAAAATATTGTAATTTACTTAAGAGGAACGTAGTGGAAACTTATGAAAAACTGTTTTTTCACACATTTTTATTTAAATCTTATTATTTATTTATTTATAAAACCTGACACTTAAAAGGAAAAATTCCAAATTTTTAAATAAATATTAAACTTTAATGGAGCAAATGAAATGTTTTCTTAAGTGGAACAAAGTGGAATTATATGAAATATTAAATATTGAAAGATTTTTTAATTCTATTGAACTTTATGAAAGTAAATATGAAGAAAATTTACAAAAGATGAAATTTTTCCTAAAGGGAACGGAATGGAATATAGTGAAACATTTAAAAGTTTGAATTTTTATTAAAATAATGAAAAGTATTGATGTTTTTATTAAACTTTGAAGAAAAATAAGAAAAAAATTATAAAATTAAGGATATTTCTTAAGAGGAACGATATGGAATTGAGTGAAACTTAAATTATTTTTAGAAATATTTCAAGATTTTTTCAAACATTATTAAATTTTGAAGCAAAAATATGAAAATTTTCACAATTAATAAAAGTAAATTAAGGAACGTAATGGAATTTAATGAAATATTAAAAGAAAATATTCAAGTTTTTGTTAAATATTGTAACAAATTTAATTTTGAAACAATTTTATTGCTATAAACTTATTTACCACAATGTTTCCTAATGGTTCATGTAATTCCATATCGTTCCTTTCATTCATTCATTCATTCATTCATTCATTCATTTAAATCGCCATGAATTATAAATTATTAAAGAAACAAATTATTTTAATATTTAATTCTTAAGATTTTTACATTCAAATAATTTCATTCATAATGTTTCACTTAATACCAAATCGTTCCTCCCGTTTACATAACTGTAAATTATGAATTATTAATCAAAAATTAATTTTATTTTTTATAAAAATAATATAATTTATCACATTTCTCAATGTTTCAATTAATTTCATATCGTTCCTTTCATTCATTCATTTAAATCGCCATCAATTATAAATTATTAAAGAAAAAAAAATATTTTAATAGTTAATTCTTAATTTAATTAATAAATTTTTTCCTAATGTTTCACTTAATTCCATATCGTTTCTCTTATTTAAACCGCCATGAGTTATGAACTGTTAGACAAAAAATCATTTTAATATTTAATTCTTAAGATTTTCCATTAATTTAGTTCTTAAAAATATTAATGCAAGATTTCTTTTAAAAGGAACGAAATGGAAATCAAAGAAACATTAAATTTTTCTTAGAAAATTATTAATATTTTTTTTAATTTTAATACATTTTCGAGAAAAAATCTAAAAAATTTTTGAAAATATGAAATTTTTTATGAGAGGAACGAAATGGAAATGAAACATGTTTTTTTAGGAATTTTTCTTAATCTTTTTATATTTTTAATTATTATAAACAAATAATTATTTTTAGAGCGTTTTTTACTTTAATTTTTAATTTTATTTCTTTTAAAATGTTTTCTTTTGTAATTAAATCTCCAAAACACATTGATAAATCAATATTATGGTGTTATATACATTTATATAATTGCACTCTTTATAGGGGTTTAATATATTCGTTTAAAACTCTTGATAAAACTAGAAAAAAAAACCGCATAAATTTACTCTTCTTTAATACAATTTTATCTAAATTTTACTCTCTCTCTCTTTCTTGCTCTTTCTCTTTTTATTCTATTACTCTCCTACTCTCTATTTATGCTGCCAAATGTCAAAAGTATATGTATGTTGAAGAAAATAAAGCTTTTTTTTATTGTTTTTATTATGATATGGTGTGATTTTGTTTGTCTACAACAAATATTTATGTCGTCAGCTGTAAAATGTTTGTTGCCTCTTTATGTAGTGATTGTTGCTGTTGTTGCTGCGCATACCAACCAGATCTTAAAACATTCATAATATTGTGAATATATAGTAAAAGCTTTCCAGATTGTTTCAAACTAAACACATCATCATCATTCTACTCTTTTTTTTTTATCGTGCCACTACCCATTTTTGTTGTCTTTTGAATTTTATAGCTGTCAGTTTTAGTTTGTAAATTTGCGCAGAAACAACTCTTGTGTACGGGATAAAAACACATTTAAATAAAATAAAATAAATTAAACGAAAAATAAAACAAAATAAGAAATAAATAATAATAAATTAAATAATTTACTGAGTGTAAATTAAATGAAATATTTATTTAGTTTAAAATAAACAATTAAAGAAAAATATTTGTTTAAGAAAAAAAAAAAAGCAGACAAAAGACTTGTGCTAATAAATAAAATATTAGTAGCAATGAAGTGATGTTTTGTTTTTGTAATATTAGTTAAATGTTAACAAAAAATATATATTTATCAACAAATTACTACATATGTACAACAAAAACAAGGTGATTTAAAAAAAAAGAAAACCTAAGGGTTGTTTATTTAGTTTATGATTTCGATAAATACTTTATGAATGTTAAGCAAACGTTCTAGAAGATTCTTAAGGCGAAATTGATTGTAAAGTTATGGTGTAATAAAAAAATTGTTTGCTTATGATTAACATTATAGAACTTATGTTTAGTTTGGAAAATTATTTTTTGTTTAGAGATTAAATTCTTGAAGAAGGAAAGGGTCATGAACTCAACAGGTTGTTTCTTGATTTGGACAAAATTTTCCAGGACTCGAAGGTTTTAAAAATTCGCAGAAAAAATACAAAAAAAATCATTAATTTAAATAATTTATCAAAAAATAAAAAATATTACAATTTTATTAAAATAATTAATAATTAAAAAAATAGGAACGAAATGGAATCAAGTGGAACATTTAAAAATCCTTAATTTATAAAAAAAGAAAATTTTTAAAATTTGAAAAAAATATAATTCTAATAATTTAACAAAAAACCTAAAATTTTATTAAGAAATGAAACATTTAAATATTAACATTTCTTTTTAAAGCGATTATAAAAATAAAAAGTTTTTATACAAAAAAAATCAAGAAAAATATTTTAAATCCAAAATTTTTCTTTACAGGAACGCAATGGAATTTAGTGAAACACTTTATATTCAATTCATTTGAATATAAACTTCAAACTTGTCAAGAAAAAAAATTCATTTCATCAAATATTTTCTTTAAAAAAAATTAATAAAAATAATTTAAGGAACGTAATGGAATTTAGTGAAACATTAAAAAATCTTCAACAAATCAACAAATTTTAATAACCAAATTTAATTTTCAACCAATGTTATAAACCTTGAATTATCTACCACAATTTTTCTAAATGTTTCACTTAATGCCATTTCGTTCCTTTAATTTAATTAACTTAAAAAACGGAACGAAATGGAATCCATTAGAACATTTAAAAAATCCTAAATTTAAAAAAGAAATTTTTTTAAAATTAAAAAAACAAACAATTAATTTTCATAATTTAACAAAAAGAAATCCTAGAATTTTATTAAGAAAACTGAAAAATTTTTACTAGGAACAAAATGGAATTAAATGAAACATTTAGAAATTATTAATTTTCTAAAGAAAATTATAAAAACAAAGTTTTCATATAAAATTTTGCCAAATACCCAAAAAAGATCGTAAAAAACGTTTTAAATACAAAATTTTTCTTCACAGGAATGCAATGGAATTTAGTGAAACATTTTATATTCAATTCATTTGAACATAATCTTCAAATATCTCAAGAAAAAATTCATTTAATCAAATATTTTCTTTAAAAAATTAATAAAAATAACTTAAGGAACGTAATGGAATTTAATGAAACATTAAAAAAGTATGCAAGTTTTCGTTAAATATTGAAAATAATTTAATTTTAAAACACTCTTATGACTATAAACTTATTTACCACAATATTAACTAATGTTTCACTTAATTCCATAACGTTCCTTTCATTTAAACCGCCATGAATTATTACATATTGAACAAAAAAAAAAAATACATTTGAATATTTAATTCTTAAGATATTTCTTTAAAATAATTTAATTTATAAAAATTTTCCTTATGTTTCCCTTAATTCCATATCGTTTCTACTGGTTAAACATGTATTTTTAATAGATTTCTTAAACATAAATTTAATTCTAGTATTTAATTATATAGTATTTTGCAGAAAAACACTTTTCTTGTTATTTTTTCTAATGTTTCAATTAATTCCATTTCATTCCTTTAATTTGAACAGCAGTTAATTATGAATTGTTAAACTAGAAATCATTTAAAAATTTAATTCTAGTTTTTAAATTTTATTTGCTTTAGAAAAAAATAATTTTGTGGAAATGTTTCTCCTAATTCTATTTCGTTCCACTGAAAAAAAAAAATTAAACTTTGTTAATGATTTTCTATTTTAAGTTAATTATGTTTAATTTAATAAAAATTGTTCCTCAAAATAATTCAATTTCTAAAAATGCTCTTAATGTTGCGCTTTATTCCACATCGTTCCTCCTGGCAAAACAGATATTTTAAGGGGTTTCTTAAACCAATTATTAGTATTTTATTATTTTATCAGAAAAAGATGTAATTTTGTCTAACGTTTCACAAATTCCATTTCGTTCCTTCCCACATTTATAATATTTTTTAGTGATTTTTTAATATTTTTAAATATTTTTCTTAAATTAAACCATTTTTAACTTATTTCAAAGTCATTTTTAAATGTTTCATTTAATTCCACTTCGTTCCTTTCAAAAAAGTTGTCTTTTATAAAGATTTTTCTAACAAAACTATATTGATTTCATTAATATTTATGTAATTCTCCATTAAAAAATCATAATTTAAAATTGTTTCCCATGTTTCACAAAATTCCATTTCGTTTCTTTTATAGAATATTAAAAAATTTTGGCTTATTTACATAATATTGTGTATAATTATTTTTTCGGAGTTCATTTTTGGTTTAGTTGAAGTAATTTATCTTAATTGAGACATTTTTTAAGCGTTTCACATAATTCCATTGCGTTCCTTATTGAAAATTTTCAACAATTCTTTTTATTATTTTCTAATATTGTTTAATTTAAGCAAAATTCATTAGTTCAGAAACCTTTTTCGTTATGTTTCACTTAATTCCATTTCGTTCCATCCTTTTCTTTTATATTATTTTTGCTAATTTTAATATTTCCTGATTGTTTTATTGGAAAAAAGCCTTAATACGTTTTTTAAATTAATTTTAGATAGTGTTTCACAAAACTCCATTTCGTTCCAAAATTTTAATTTTTTTTACAGAAGATTTTTATTAAAAACTGAATTTCTTGATCTTGTTATAAAATAATCTTTACTAAAAATTTTAATTCTTGATATATTTGTTATGTTTCACTTAATTCCAAATCGTTCCTTTATAAAAATTTTTTATTTTTTTATTATTTGATTGAATATTAAGAAAAATATATTGTATAATGCATTTTCATATAATGTTTCACTAAATTCCATTTCGTTCCTATACTTTAAAGTTCAATTTACCAAAATCATAAAATAATTAGGCTAATTTTATAATGTTTCAATTAATTCCACTTTGGATTTTTTTAAATATTTAGTCCTTTCATTTGGTCCTTTAATTGTATGTATTTAAAACATTTTTAGTGCATTGAATTTCTTTATTTAATTATTTAAATTTTTACATCTAATTGCTTTTCCTTTCACTTCAAAACAAAAAAGAAAAAAATCCTTTCAAATTTTTTTACTCCACATTTTCTTTAAGATTTTTATCAACATTTATTCAGTTCAATATAAATCATTGATTTTGTTTGAAAAAATCATTTTATTTCTTTTTTTTACTTATAAATTTCCTTTACAATACAACTTTTAGCTTCCATATAAATTTTACAACTTTCCCTTTTCTTTTAGTTTTTTTTTTTATTTTCTTTTCTGCTTCACCCAGGGGTAAGCAACCTAAGACAATGTATTTCTATTTTTTTTTCTTTTTATTTCTTTCTATAAATTATTTACACACTAGACATATAAACAAAATGCCATTTAAGTAAAAACTGGTACCAACAAGTATTACACAATTTTCCTAATACAGACAAGCAACAACAATAACAAAAATATTACAATTAACTTAGCTGTTTTTTTAATTATTATTACAAACACATATTTGCACTAGTTTATTAATAAAAAAATAATAATAAACAAACGTGTGCTTACTAATTATTTAAGCAATAAACGATTTTATACTAAGTATATAATATTAAGTAACGTTAACATTACGTTTTCTATTAGAAAAAGAAACAACAACAACACCACTATAGAAACAAGTTTAAGAAAAAAAAATAACGGCAATTTTCTATAGAAGAAAACAAAAATACCAGTACGTTATAAAAAAATAAATAAGAACCTAAAGAGGGAGTTATTAAAAGAAAGTGAGAGTGAGTATATTGGGTAAAGGAAAAGAGAGTGAGAAAGAAAATAACGGAAGGAAGTTGTTTTGTTTATCAATTAATGTAAACCTAAAGAGTTACCACTGTAATTATAAATACAGGTTTTAAAAGAATTAATTTTTATTAAAAACAACAACAATAACAAGAAACAAATTTAAAAGAAATAAATGTAATTTTCTTACTAACAAAACAACAACTAAACTAATAGTTCTAAAATGTAAACAAATAACCAAGGGTTATTAAAAGGGAGTTATTAAAAGAAAGTGAGAGTGAGTATATAGTTTACATATAGGATAAAGAGTATGAGAAAGAAAATAACGGTAGGAAATTAGTTTGTTTACATATTAATGTAAACATAAAGTGATGCCACTCTAACTTAATAATGAATGAAATAATGAATACAATTAAATTAAATTTAGTATTTTTGTTGTAAAGAAAAAAAATGAAATAGTTTCTTGACAAATTTTAAAATATTTTATGGGAATTTTTAATTAGTTAACAATTAATTGAGTCAAAACAATTACACTTTGTAGGAATTTAAATATAAATGCTAATGAAAATTGACCTAATTTCAAAGCAAATTAAAATTTCAATTAATTAAATTAATTTGCATTTATATTTTCAATCGCGTAAAAATAGAGCAGTATAATTAAAAAACAAGTAGACAGAATAATTGTAAATGAATTAAAACAAAAAAAAAATATATAAAAAAAAAAATTAAGAATAAAAGCCAAAAAATAAAAATAAAGCCACAAAAAAGTTAAATATTTCAGTGACAATTTTTTATTCTTCATATCAACAATTTTTCTAATGTTTCATTAATTTCCATATCGTTCTCATTGGAATTATTTAAAAATTTCATAGATTTTAATAAAACCAATTAAATATTTTTAACAATATTAATTAAATTTCTATATTTCTGCTTAACGTTAAACATATTTTCTTAATGTTTCTTAAAATTCCATTACGTTCCTCTTCCAAAAAATGTTCGTTAATTAAATTTTCTTAAATTTCACTTTGATTTGATTTTTCTTTGAAATTTTCGATATTTTAAAGGGTTTCATTAAAATGTTTCACAATTTGTTTAAACATAAAATAAATAAAATAAACTTTTTTTCAATGTTTCATAAAATTCAATTCCGTTCCTCTTTAAAAGTAATTGCCATTTATTACGATTTTTCCATCACTTTTATCTAATATATTAATAATTACATAAAAAAATTTAATTTGTTGAATTTTTGTAATGTTTCACTTAATATCATTTCGTTTCTGTTCGACATTTTTCAATATTTTAAAGTTTTTCATAAACATTATTGTTAATTTTGAAAACTTTAATTAATTTACATAAAAATTTCTTTTTATTTTTCTAATATTTCTTTTAATTCCATTTCGTTCCTCTCCCATATTATCAATTATTTCGGAATTTTTTATTACAAATTTTGGTCACTTTGGTTAATTTTAGAACAATTTTTATATTTTAATATTATTTTCGACAATGTTTCATTAAATTCCATTTCGTTTCTTTAACAAAACTTATTGATTTTTAGAATTTTTTTATAGAATACCTCATATTTTCTATAAATTTAACCTTAAATTTTGTTAAATCTTAAGTATTTCATTTTATTCCATTTCGTTCCCTTGATATTAAATTAGAAAATTTTGGGATTCTTTTAATTTTATTAATATTTTTAAATTTTTATCATGTTTGAAATATTTTAAGCTAGTGTTTTATTTTATTCCATTTGGTTTCTCAAACAAAATAGCCTGATTTTTGTAAGTTTTTATAGATTTTATAATATTTCTATATAACATATGTTAAATATTTGTTGAATAACATAAAAAGCTTTAACTATGCAGTGTTTCATTAAATTCCATTTCGTTCCTTTATGACTCAATTTAATTTTTTAAGGATTTTATTAAAACAAAGTTGCTTTTAAGAATTATTAATATTGTTTTTATAAAGTTTTTAGCGTTTTGAGTTAGTGTTTCACTTAATTTCATTTTGTTCCTTGGAAAAAAATGCTTGAATTTTAGGGATTTTTATAATATGACTTCGTATTTATTTTAATTATTGTTAAATATTAAAAATTTTTTAATCTTTTGTATGTTTCACAAAATACCATTTCATTCCTCTAAGTCTTAATTTAATTTTTTAAGAATTTTATTAAAATTTTGAAGTTGTTTTTTAGGAATTATTAATATTTTTAAGTTTTCATCAAGTTTTTAGCTTTTTTGGTTAGTGTTTCACTTAATTTTATCTTGTTCCTTTTACAAATATAATTGATTTTTATAAAATTTATTTATATTTTGGTTCCTTTCAAAATATTATTTATGGTTATTAGTTTTTTTCAAGTTTTTAGTCTTTTGTCATAATGTTTCATTAAATCCCATTTTGTTTCTTTGTTGAAAACGCTTGATTTTTAAAATATTTTTACACAATTTTTTATATTTAATAAAAACCCTTGTTAAGGAGTAAAAATTTGTTTATTTTTATGGTGTTTCATCAAATTCCATTTTGTTCCTCTTTTATAAAATTTATTATTTTGTAATTTTTCGAAGATTTAATTTAAATTTAAGCAATTTTTAGATAATTTAAATTTTTTAGATGATATTTCAAGCCAAAAACGTGCGATATTTTTTTAGTTGTTCAGGTGTTTTTCAGTTTTCTTCTATCTTTTTTTTAATTTTTTTATTTTATTTTTTCTTTCTTGTAATTCCCTTTATTTCTGTGTAAAATTTATTTACAATTCATGTTTTTTAATCAATTGTTTTTCTATTTTTATTTCAGCTTCAAAAAGACCTAGACAAACTTATTAGCAACAAAGAAAGATTATAGTGGGCAAACGATATTTATTAATGCAACAAATAAAACAATAATAAAATTATTTAAAAATCAACGTCATTTTAATCAATTTTTTTTTAAAAAGTGTGACAAAAAGAAATCTTATCAGTTTGAATAACAAAAAAAGAAAAAAAAAAACAAAAACAATTTTTTCCTCAATGAAGGCATTATAAGTAATTGCCAAGAAAATAACAACAATTATATATATTTTTTTAAATATAAATTAAATATAAGGGGTTTTTTGTAAACATTTACTGCATTCATTATTTAAAACAAAAATAATGATTAAAAATTAAATACTTAGTAAAAAAAATTAAAGAAACAATAAATTCAAAAACCCCTTCGAAACGAAATAAAGCAAAATTTATGAACCACAACAAAAAATTAAAATACAAACAACAAATACAAACGATTGCCATTCGCGAAAAATAATAGTAAAAAAAATTATCTGCGTTATTAAAAAAAAATACTAATAAAGTGTTTAAAATTTATTTTTTGCACAAAAACAAACACACTCACGGAAAAGTTAAAAAGGCAAGCAACATATAACAACTTTAACACAGTCCAGTCTAAGTGGGTCAACAGCTTGGACGCGCTCCATCAAATATTAAGAAAAAAAAAAAAGACTTGAAATTGAAAAAAAAATTAACAAAAATAAAAATATAAAACAAAAAAAAATAGTTAAACAGAAGTATTTTTTTGGTTAACATAAAACATTAAAACAAGTAATATTATTGTGTATTAAACTAGTATTAAATTTAGAGGCAAAAGATATATTACAAGAAATCATTAAAAAATAAAAATAAAATAAATAATATTGCCAATTGCCTCATAGAGTTTACACAATAATTTTTTACAAAAAAAAATAATAATAAATTAATAAAGCCATAAAAATTAAAACAAGTGTTGTAAAAAATAATAAAAATTAATTAAAAAAACATCTAGAAAAATCCCAACAAGAAGCAAAATATAGAAAAATCAACAAAATGTTATTCAAAAGTTGTTATTCCATAATCCTTTTGGGTCTATATTTAAACTTAATGTCTCAAGTGACTAAAACGGAAGCATTTAAAGTAACGGTAAGTTTTAAATTAAATTCACCCTCTATTTACACCACTAAGAACTTTAAATAACAACACAAAATATAAACAAAACAATTTGCATATAAACATAAGAAAAAAAAAACAATAATAAAACTCTTAAAAAAATCTCTTGTATTCATGTTTGTTGGTTTGTTTGTATGTTTGCTCACGAGAGTATTTCCTTTTTGTTTTCAAGTTCAAAGTTACCTTTGAGCCAGCAGAAGGTGAATAAAGAAATGACAATCAAAACAAAACTTTAGATAAAATTATCATATTTATTTTCTTTTCAGTTTTTTTTTTTTCATATGAAACCGTTAGATTAAGATTTATTTTTTAAGAGAGTCCAATAACATGGTGACATTGATGAAGAGCATTCATTAATGTTAATAAACATTGTTACACACATCTATATATAATTTTGGCTGGTTAATAATGACATTAAAGGTGAAATAATAACAAAAGTGCAGACACAGTATTAGTAAGGTCTAGGTAGCTGTTATTTTTTAATGAAAATAAATGAAGTTATAGGTAAAAAAGCACGTTTTTAATCATTTTTTTAAAGAAAGAATTAAAAGTAACAAAAAGTATTAAATAAATTTAAAATGAATAAAAATAAAACGTGTTAAAGAAATTTTAATAATTTTAAATTTTAATAATAAAAAACTTACAATTAAAATTAAAAAAAAAAATAAGAAAATGCGAAATAAGAAAATGCGAAATAAAAAAATTGTGAAATTAAAATGTGAAATTAAATTCAAATAGAAAAATGAAAATAAATATTTAAAAATAGAAAACTCGCTTTTCAATACTTTTTAAGGAAAAACTAAAATTAAAATATTTATTATTTTACTTGAAAATTATGAGATTTCAAAATTTTAAGAAAAATAAAAAAAAAAAAAAAATAATAAATCAAAATCATAAAATTTTAATAAAATGTTTAAATTAATGAAGACAAATTATATAGAAATATAAGGAAAATAAAAATATTGCATAAAAATAATAGTGGAACAAAATGAAATTAAGTGAAACACTAACCGAAAAGTTTAAAAACTTTAAAATATTAACAAACCTTTGACTAAAACATAAAAAATTAAATAAATCTAAAAATTTTTTAATTTAAACACATAGAAACGAAATGAAATTAAATGAAACACTTTAAAAAATTCATTATTTCAAATTAATAAATTTTAAAAATAAAAAATTTTATTAATAAAATCCCAAAAATTAAATAAATACACAAAGAAATGAAATGGAATTTCATGAAACACTGAAAAAAAATCAACACTAATATTAATTAATTATTATATTAATAAAATTTAAAGAAAATGTAAAAAATTCTTTAAAAATATGAAAAAATTCTGCAATTTTTTTTTTTAAAGGAACAAAATGGAATCAATTTTTAATAACCAATTAAATTAAATAAAAACTTTAAATTATTAATAACATTAAAAAAAATCATAAAAATATCAAATTATTAACAAAAGAACGACTTAGAATTTTATGAAACATTTAAAAAAAATTAAATTCCATTACGTTCCTTTGTTAATAAATTGAAAAATTTCAAGTTATTATTAATATTTTGTCGCCTTAATACATTAAAAATACTTTTAGCAAGTGTTTCATTAAATTCCATTTTGTTCCTCTATAAAAATTGTCAAAAATTGCAAAAATCAGACAATCTTTTAAAATTTTCTTATATTTTTTTATAATTCTTTTTCATTGTTTTAAATGTTAACATTTTATAATTTTTTCAATGTTTCATTAAATTCCATTTCCTTCCCTGTTATATAAAATGAAATTTTTTCGTTTTTTATTAAAATTTTTAAGGTTTTATAAAGATTTTATTAATATTTTGAAGATTTAAACATGTTAGGACAATTTTTGCTTAGTGTTTCATTAAATTCCATTTTGTTCCTTTATTAAAATTGTTTAACTCTTGCAGATTTGTTTTTAAATTTCCTTATATTTTCCTTAAAATTTTTTATAAATTGTTTTAAATGTTAAAATTCAGTGAAATTTCTGTGTTTCATTAAATTCCATTCGTTCCCTTGTGTGTTAAATTAAATTTTTTTAAGTTTTATGAATATTTTTAAAACTTAAAAACATGATTTGAAGGTTTTATTAATATTTTGGTAATATAAACTTGTTATCAAAGTTCCTTGCTAGTGTTTCATTAAATTCCATTTTATTCCTTTAACAAAAATCCACAATTCTTGCAGATTTTTTTTTAATTTCTTTATAATTCATTACAAACTGTTTTAAACATTACAATTCAGCTAATTTTTCTATGTTTCATGAAATTCCATTTCGTTCCTTTTTTAAAAAATAGAAAATTCTTAAGATTTTTTGTAATTTTTAAGCAATTTTGAAGTTTTTATTATGTTTTTGACAATTTAAACTAGAGTTTTATAAAATTCCATAGTGTTCCTCTAACAAAAATAGCCAATTACTGGAGTATTTTATAAAAGTTAATATATTTTTATTTTATTTTAAAAAATTTTGTGTTAAATAACTAATAAACTCTGACTAATTTTATTTATTTTTTTTTTTTTTATTCTACTATTAAGATAAGAAAATTAAAAATTTGCGAAACAAAGCAAATTTAGAAACAATCTCTTCAAAAATCACATAAATTAAATTTCAAGAACAAGTTTTAAGCTTAAACTTTGGAACAAATTGTTTAATTCTCATTCTAGAAGCAAGATTACTTTAATAAAAAAAACCCAAAAACACTTTAAATATTCAGATAAATAATTTTATACATTTCTTTCAATATTTATTTAATCTTTTCAATTATTATTTAATTTCTTTAAAATCATTTTAAATTTATGCAAAATTGTTTTTTATTACACTCTGTCTGGAGTCTAGTTTAAGCTTTTTTTTATAAATTAGCATCATATTTACCCACAAAAAAGCTTTTAATAAAAAACAACAACAATAATAAGGAAACTATTAAATGGTGATGATACAACATTGATCTAGAATAAAAAAAATGTAAACAATAACAAAACGAGATTTTGTTGAGATGCCAGATGTTGGGAAAATTATAGCGAGAAAAACAGATTGGGGTTTGCAAAAGGAATTTTAAAATAAAATTCAAATTTGTTTAATTTTTGAGAAGGAAATTAATAAAATAATGAAAATACAGACCAAATTATATTAAAATTATAAAAATATCAAATAAATTATAAAAAAAAAAAACTAAAAAAATAAATAAAATTAAAAAAAAAACTTAAAAATTAAAATTTTTTTAATAAGAGAAATTTTCTAATAAATAAATATATTTTTTTTTAATTTCTTATTTTTAAATAATTCTCCATTTTTAGACTTTTATATGTGTTTTTTGGGTCTTTCAACTTTTGGTCAATTTAATGCCAATAAAAATCTTATCTTTCATCGTAAATGTCGTATGTTTTTGTACTTTAATTTCTAATTATGGTGTAAATTATATTTCTTTTGTTTTAATTATCTTATAAAAAAAAGCAATAACAACAAATAAATTTATCGATGACACATAGAATAAAATGTATGCTAATAACCTGACTTTTGGAATTATAAAAAAAAAAAAAAAACAATTTAAAATTATAATAATAAATTGATAAATTGATTGAAAATGATTTCAAATAAATTTATGAACTAATAATGATTTTTATTTATTTTTTTAATTATCATGTAAATTAAATTCTTTCATTGTTTAATTAAAAAAAAAACACCTTTAATATTTATCAATTATTTCATAAAGAATGGTTAAGAATTACCCCTTAACATTATTGTTTCACCCTGTAGTTTATCCCTTATTATTACAGGGTGATTACAGAATAATTTTTCTGAAAGCTTAAGACATTTTCAATAAAAGGTGCAGATTTAAAGGAAATTATAAGCTTTTAAATTAAAACATATATAAGGTGATAAACTTTTACACCTTGTAACTTTTACTTTTACACCCCTTAACATTATTGTTTCACCCTGTAGTTTATCCCTTATTACAGGGTGATTAAAGAATAATTTTTCTGAAAGCTTAAGACATTTTCGATAAAAGGTACAGATTTAAAGGAAATTACAAGCTTTTAAATTAAATCATATATAAGGTGATAAACTTTTACACCTTGTAACTTATCCTGTATTATAACAGGATAATTAAAAGAAAAAAACTTTTTCTAAAAGTTTGGCTCCTTCTCTTCAATTTGACAATACATTTTATTTTATTGGATTAGGTTAGAGATTTATAAAAATTTAAATTTGTTTATGCATGAGGTTATCAATTTATACACCCTGTAGCTCCCACTACATTATAAAACAGGGTGACTTTAAGATCATTTTTTTTTTACTTAAATCCTTCTCTATAATTTTGCTTTACAATACAATTTGATTGCAACTAGTAGATTAGGAGCTAGAACTTTATAAAAATGAATAACTCTTTAGATTTTTCCTAGTCAAATTTATCAATTTTAACACCCTGTAGCTTATTCTGTATTATTACAAGGTGACTTCTAGATATTTTTTTCTAAAAGCTGAGGTCTTCCTCTATAATATTTTAATGCATTTTCATTCATTGTAACTAGTAGTTTGCGATTGACCTTAATTTAATTAACAAACTGCCAAAAATATTTTTATTAATATTGATATAATGTAGCTCTTGCCGGTATTATAACAGGGTGTCCACAAGCATATTATTATTATTGTTATTATTATTATTATTATTATTATTATTATTTTGAAAATATAGGTCCTTCTCCTAAAACTTTCCTCTATTCAAACTTTATTTAAAAATAAATAAGAACCAACAATTGATCTTAATTTAAGTCATAATAAAGTCCAAAAAATTAGTAAAACTTAAGACTATGTTTAGACCCTGAAATAAACCTTATGAAGACCTACAATTGAATATAATTTAAGACTTTATTAAAACCTGCAATAGAGCCTAAATAACAAATAACGATTGAACCCAACTTAAAACTATAAAGATCCACTATTGAACTTAAGTTATGACTATGTAAAGACTTATCATTAAAGTAAATTTAGGACTTAATAAAGACTTTATAATTAATCTAATTTGGACTGTACATAAACCTATGATTAAAATTATTTTAAGATCATATAAAGGATCACATAAATAAACTTTATAAAGTCAGGAAAATTAAAGTAATTTAATAATGTAATAGTCCTACAATTGAGCCTAATTTAAGGTCTTTAATAGAACCTAAATTAAGACTATATATAGACCTATGATTGATTCTTAATTAATACTATATATATATAGATCTATAAGTAACATAAATTGAGACTATACAAAGAATTAAGATGGAACATTATTTAGGGCTTAATAATATTAAAAAATTTGGACTATATATAAACCTACGATTAAAACCATATAAAGAATCACAATTAAACATTAGAAAACCCTTAAATTGAAATTAAACATTAGAAAAAATATAAACTAAATTGAGTCAATGTATAGACCTACGATAAAATCTTATTTAAGTCAATATATAATGCAATGATGAACCTAAATTAAGACTATATAGGCCTACTATTGAACGTAAATCGGGGCTTAATAAAGTACTAAGAATTACAAAATTTGGACTATATATTAATTTATGATAAAAATTTTTAATTCTTTTTTAAAAACCTATAATTTATCACAATTTAAGACTCTATAAAAATTAAGACTATAAAGACCTATAATTAGATCTAAATAAATACTATGTAAAGACTTATGATGGAAGCTAATTTAATATAAAAGTTTACAATTGATTTAAATTTAAGAGTATTAAAGGAACTACAATTGGACCTAGACTTACACTAAACTAAGACTAAGTAAAGGTTAATACTTTGATCAACATTATGACTATATAAACCCCTGCGATTTAACGAAATTTAGGACTTAGTAAAGGCTTCAAAATTAAATAAACTTAGGGCTATCTTAAAACCAATGTTTAAAATTATTTTAAGATAATGTGAGAACCTATAATTAAAACTTTTCAAAGAGCTACAATTGAGCCTAATTTAAAGACTATCTAAAGGTCTTTAAAAGATTATAATTTACAAATAGAGATCCCTTCATTTTAACCAGATTTAAGTCAATATAGACCCCTAACAATTAACTTTTTTTGAAGTATATAAAGATTTACAATTAAAGCTTTTTGAGGAGTATATGAAGATCAACAATTAAATATAATTTAAGACTATTTATAGTCTTCCAATTAAAGTTATTTTAAGACCATCTCCCTTTTGATGGCCCAATTTAAGGCCCAATAAATTTTAGAATATTTTTGTCAACAAATCTAAATTTAATTATCATATCCCCTTAACTTTCCTTTTTATATCTTTGAGTTCTAAAAACATTTTATATATTTTTAAAAACGAACAAATAATTCTTTATCATTTTTTGCTAAACTTTCACTAAAAAACCCAATAAAATATTAACAAAATTATAACTTCCGCTTATAAAAATTAGTCTCAATTTGCTTCTTTTTTTAAAAAAACTTTATCTTCAATCTGATCCAATTACCACCACCTACACTTTTGATTATCAAAAATAATTTCAGTTACTGTTTTTTATTTAAAATTATGAACAGAAAAAAAAATCTTATCAAAATATCACCTAAAAATTATCTACACCCACTAACTAAAATTTCAAGAGCCTATGATAAGTAAAATAAAATTATAATTAGCCATATATTTTATTTATTATTTTAATAAAAAAAAAGAAAAGAAAACTATCACAGATAAGATATAAAATTTTATAAACGTATTTTTACGATTTTTAAAACTTAAAGTCCAATGACTTAAAAACAAAACTATATCTATATATCGCCCCCCTCTTAATTATTTTATAACCCTAAATAGTTTTTATTATTTGAAAATTTCTTTTTATCTCTTGATAGTTTTACAAAAACATGATTAATTTATGATTAGAAATTTTGCAAAAAAAAAAAGCAACAAAAACTATCATATGATTTTTTTTCAAAGACAAAATCAGCCCATTGAAAAAAAAAAAATAGTTTATTGATAAGAAATACCTACTACTGAAAAAAAAAATATCAAACGAGAACACGCTTCTTTCAAGACCCCCAAAATATTAATAATGGCAATTAGTAAAGCAATAAATTAAATTGTCAAAATGAAACTATTACGCAAACATTTTTAGAAAGAAATGGAACAAAATTAACAGATAAATTTAAATGGAGGGGAATTTTTAATGAATAAGGAAGAGGGGAGGGGAATTATAAGGAAATGGGGTCAGTGTCACGAACTTAAAAATTATCATATTGGATCATTTAAAATATATTTAAAAATCAAAGATTTAACATTTTAATTGTAGTAAAAGGATAACTACGTGATTTTTAATTATTAGAGATCATGTTCGAAAATTCGAACTTTGAAAATAAAATTTCAAATATTTAAAACTGGTTTAAAAATTAAGAATTTTTAATTTTTATTATACTTTAGGGAAGACCTGAGTTATTTTTTATATTTTGAGACCATGTTCGAAAATTCGAACTTCGAAAATAAAATTTCGAACACATAAAACTTGTTTAAAAATCAAGAATTTTTAATGTTTATTATACTTTAGGGAAGTATAGAGTTTTTGATAATATTTTGAGACCATGTTCGAAAATTCGAACTTCGAAAATAAAATTTCGAACACATAAAACTTGTTTAAAAATCAAGAATTTTTAATTTTTATTATACTTTAGGGAAGTATAGAGTTTTTTTATAATATTTTGAGACCATGTTCGAAAATTTAAACTGAAAATTTTATTTTTCGAACATTAAAAATTTGTTTAAAAATCAAAGATTTGTATTTATAATTTTATTAAAATAATAGTTAGTTGATTTTTAATGATTTGACACTATGTTCGAAAATTCGAACTTCAAAAATAAAATTTCGAACATACAAAAATTGTTTAAAAACACTTTTTTATTTTTTTAATATAATAAAAGGATGGCTAGTTATTTTTATAATGATTTAAGACCACTTCGAAAGTTCGAAATTTGAAAATAAAATTTCGAATATTTAAAACTGGTTTAAAAATCAAGAATTTTTAATTTTTATTATACTTTAGGAAAGAACTGAGTAATTTTCAATATTTTGAGACCATGTTCGAAAATTCGAACTGAACATTTTAATTTTCGAACATTAAAAATTTGTTTAAAAATCAAAGATTTGTATTTTTTAATAGTTATTTAAATAATAGTTAGTTGATTTTTAATGATTTGACACTAAATTCGAACTTCAAAAATAAAATGTCGAACATACAAAATTTTTTTTAATAGTTTTTTATTTTTTTTAATATAATAAAAGGATGGCTAGTTATTTTTATAATGATTTGAGACCATATCGAAAGTTCGAACTTAAAATTTTGATTTTTAAACATTGAAAATTTGTTACAAACTCATATATTTTAATACTTTTATTATTTAAAAATGATATCTAGTAGATTTTTAACGATTTGAGAACATGTTCGAAATTTCGAACTTTCAAAATAAATTTTCGAACATTTTTATATTTTTTTATTATGATTTGAGGCTAAGTTCGAATTTTCGAAAATAAAAATATTAATTTTCGAACTTCGAATACATATTTTTTAAATAAATAAAAAAACTATATTTATATTATAAAACTCCCTTTAAAATTACCCTTTTATTAAATAAAACTTCCTTCCGTTATCCTAAATCTCTTCAAGTGGCAACTTTGTACAACAATACAAAACAAAATACTAAATAAAAACAATTTTCGCCATATTACTAAGATGATGTCAGAAACAACCAAAGGGTTGGTAATATAAATAAAAACACACAAACTTACACACATACAAGAAAAAATGGTGTGAGAATAAGAGCAATAGTGGGGAGCAGATAAAAAGCAAAAACAAACATACAAACACTTATTTTTTTCATAATTTCACACACATAAAAATAATAGTGGGAGCATGAGAGTAATAGTGGGGAGAGTAGTAAAAGAAATGAGTGTTAGTTAACCAAACATGTGAATAATTTAAATTTTAAATAAAAAAAGTGGTTGGGGTTGGGGTAGAGGGTGTTGTTTATAACAATAATAATGTGCAAAACCGGTAAATAAATAAAAAGTTCACATTGAATTTTTTGTTATACATGTGATTCTTTTTTTTTATTTTCTTTAGCTTGTTGTTCTTTGTAGGAGAAGTTGTGGGGGTGGGAAATCAGGGGGTTATCAACATACGACATTTAGGTGGACTTTGATTTCGAAAAAAACACTTATACAAACTTGGATATTTTTTAATTGTGTGTTTATTTTGTTTTAATATTATGACTGGTTATTGCTGGTGATGTTACTTTATACACCCACAAAAATTTGTTTAGTTAAATAGGGGAAATAAGGTGGCATTAGAGAGAAAATTTATAGTTTTTTTATTAAATAATTTGCGTATAATAATAAATATTTTGGCACGAACAATTAAATAGTAAAATATATATGAAATAAATGTAGAGAAAAAAAATATTGGACAAATTTCCTGTATTTAAAAATAGTTTTTTTTTTAAAAGAAAAAGAAATTTAAAAATAATTTCTTTATTCTTTTTTTTATTAGTTAATATTATTTGTTTTTTTAAATAAGTATGTATATGTAAATTTGCTTATACTTAACCTGCTTATTATTATTTTTTTTTTTTTTTTGCTGGAACTAAGAGTCATGAATTATTAATTAATGTTTTTGTAGGTTTAATTAAATTTAATTGCTGTCGAACAGGTGAAGACAAACAGAAAGGTTTTTTTTGCAAATTTACAAATAAATTTATAATTTACTAAGAACTTTGACCAGCTGGTATAAACAAAAATAATGTCTATAAACTTTTTTGTTAATTATACAGCAAATCAAAAACAAAGAAATAAAGAATTACAGGCTTTGGACTATGAACCTAATAAATGATTAATAATTTTTTAAAAACAATATAAAATCGTAAAACAACAAATGATAAAATTTTTTAGCAAAATGAAAAAAAAATCTTTAAATTGTGGTTAAATAAAAATAAATATTTAAGTTATGAAAATTTAATAAACTTAAAAGCTTTAAAATTTTAAGCTTTTAAAATAACTTTTATATATAATTGTTTCTTACACTTCTAATTATCTTCCATTCTCTATATCTCTTTCCAGGCCAAATTGATCTCTAATCACAATTACCCTGTCGAAGAGCATACAGTCCATACACTTGACGATTATATTCTCACAATTTATCGCATACCCGATTCACCTAAATTAAAATATCATAATACCACCCAAAAACCTGTGGTATTCCTACAACATGGCATTCTTTGTGCCTCCGATGATTGGATCATTAATGGTCCTGAAAATTCTTTGGCCTACATGTTTGCCGATATGGGTTATGATGTTTGGTTAGGAAATGCTCGTGGTAATACCTATTCGCGCCAACACAAACATAAACATCCAGATTCTTCAGATTTTTGGAATTTTAGTTGGCATGAAATTGGCGTTTATGATTTGGCAGCTATGCTGGATTATGTTCTTAATGAGACTGAACAACAATCGTTGCACTTTGTCGCCCATTCTCAGGGTACTACGACATTTTTCGTTTTAATGTCTACCCTGCCTATGTATAATGAAAAAGTTAGAACGGTTCATTTGTTGGCGCCTATTGCTTTTATGAAGAATCATTCGTTTTTGTTGTCAAAAGTTGGTCGCATCTTTTTGGGTTATCCTTCGTTTATGAGCATGATTGTAAGTGGTCTAGAGCTGTTGCCTACGTCTAGTATCCAGAAATTATTTTGCGAATATGTGTGTTCGCCCGATTCACATTTTAAATTTTTATGTTCGAGTATATTGGATTTTATTGGCGGTTGGGGTACAAGGCATTTTAATCATGTAAGTTGAAATTTCTTTAATAAAAATAATAATTTTTGAATGGAGCAGACTATAAACAATTCTATACACCAAACCTAAGACTAGACTATAGTATCAAGACTATTTACTGTACTAAAGTCTGTAGACTATGCCATAGAAAATACTATAGTCCATACTATAGAAAAGACTATAGTCTAGACTATAGACAATACTATAGTCAAAATAATAGGCTATACTATTGTCAAGACTATAGACTATATTATAGTCAGGACTATAGACTATACGATAGTCAGGACTATAGGCTATACTATAGTCAATACTATTGACTATATTATAGTCAATACTATTGACTATATTATAGTCAAGACTATAGACTATATTATAGTCAAGACTATAGACTATATTATAGTCAAGACTATAGACTATACGATAGTCAGGACTATAGGCTATACTATAGTCAGGACTATAGGCTATACTATTGTCAAGACTATAGACTATATTATAGTCAAGACTATAGGCTATACTATAGTCAATACTATTGACTATACTATAGTCAAGACTATAGACTATACTATATTCAAGACTATGGACTATGCTATAGTCAGGACTATAGGCTATGCTATTGTCAAGACTATAGACTATATTATAGTCAAGACTGTGGACTATACTATAGTCAGAACTATAGGCTATACTATAGTCAATACTATTGACTATACTATAGTCAAGACTATATACTATAGTCAAGACTATATACTATAGTCAAGACTATAGACTATACTATATTCAAGACTATAGACTATGCTATAGTCGAGACTAAAGACTAAACTTGATTATATTCTAGTTTAGTCCATAGCATTGACTATAACGTAGACTACAGTCGAGGCTATAGCCTAGACTATAGACTAGACCACATACTACACTATAAAATTGACCGTAAACTAGATTGAACTATAGAAATGGCTATATTCTCATAGACTAAACTATAACCTATAAATTTAGTCTATAGTTTAGTAATAACAATTTATTTTTTAAGATTATTTTTAAATGAAAAATATTTAAAAAACATCCTGTTTTTTATTGTCTCTCCTTTTCAGACTCTATTGCCTCATGTCTGTGAAACACATCCCGCCGGCGCCTCAACCACACAAATCATTCACTATTTACAACTATACAACTCTGGAGATTTTAAACAATTCGATCATGGTCTCGATTTAAATCTTAAGAAATACAATCAAGAAACACCACCCCACTATGAAGTTAGCAACATCAAAACCTGTGTCAATATGTATTACAGCAACAATGACTATATGTCTGCAGTGGCAGATGTTGAATATTTGGCTACACTGTTACCATGTGCTGAACTTTTTAGAATACCTTACGATGATTGGAATCATTATGATTTCTTGTGGTCGGTTAATGTTAAAGAAGTGATTAATGATCGTATTATAGAAAAGATTGAGGCTTATGAAAAGAACCATAGACAGGGAAAAGTTTTATAGTTTTTCTCTAAAATACTCAAGGAGTTAGTAAAATTAAGATGAAAGTGTGAAGAAATGTAAATAATTAAAATTGTTTTTAATGTATTTAAGTTTATTTTATTTTTGTTAAACGAACAGAATTATTAACGACAACAAAGAACAAAGTGATACTATTTAATAGGACTCAATTAAGGTTTAAGAGTTAGAAGAAAAAAAAAACAAGAAACGCTTTTTATACCTATGTAGTATTAAGAAATCCAAATAAAGCACAAAGAAAAAAAACGAAAAAGAAAACATTAATGAAATTAATGAAAAATTATAGTTAGAGTAAATAAGTAGCTTAAGAATTTTGTAAAATAACAAAAAAATTATAAAAAAAATAATAAAAAAAATGTAAAAGAAAAATTAAAAAGAGTTTTATTTTATTAATAAATAAATATTAAGAAATTTTTCAATTTGTTAAATATATAAATATTTCTTATTTAAATTTAAATTAACGTTTATGCTAAAATCACCACCCAACGCCCTCTAGCTGTCATTTTATTCAAACATTTACCAACACTATTTACTGTTAACTCAATGCATCTGGCATCTCATTCTACTATGCAGTGTGAGAAAAGTCTTCACAACAAAACTCACCTAGCAGCCATATTTAATAGAGTATATAACGCCATAATAGACGTGTCGATTTTTCAAGGTGTATACACCAAGAGAGAAAAAGAAAAAATCTTTTTT
This sequence comes from Phormia regina, assembly GCA_001735545.1. Lineage (NCBI taxonomy): Eukaryota > Metazoa > Arthropoda > Insecta > Diptera > Calliphoridae > Phormia > Phormia regina. The sequence goes on from MINK01172409.1 coordinate 28,716, forward strand.
CTTTTTTGGTATAAATTCATAGTTAAAAATTAATTTTACCAGAAATTTTTTAATGTGTAAAAATTAAGCGAACACATAAAAACAAAAATATAAAAAAAGAAAATAAACAAAAATTTAAACAAAACAAATTTTAATTTTCCCAGCCCTCTTGTTTATAAAAAAAAGAGAAAAAAAATTAAAAAATCATGCATTAAGAAAACTTTAATAGAAAAATGTGATAATTACGGAAAAAAAAACTTGTACATAAAAATAATAAAAGCAACAAAGATTAGTATAATAAATTATAGAATACAAAAAATTTAACAAAAAATAATTACCCTGGTGGCCATTGATTGTTAATAATTAAAATGGGTGAGTCTTGTTAATATGAATTATGGATTTTTGTAATAAATGCTAGTTTTGTGAAGATTTGCACAACTTTTAATTAATTTTGCTGTTTGTTCATTTGCCTTTTACTAAAACTTCTTGTTATTGGCAGTGTTCATTAACATTTGCGGCTGGGTTCATTAATATTTTCCCACTTTTTTCTTGTACACAAAACAAGTGTCAAAAATTGCCGCTAAGTCAGGGATGTATTTTTGATATAATAAAATCCTAAATTAACCCTACAAAGATTAAGTTGGGAATTATACAAATGTAAAATTCAAATAATTTTCATGACCATTTTTTTTATTTGCTAAATTTATATATGAAAAATTAAATATCCATATCCATACACTATAATATTTAAACATTTTTATGATTTTTGTTATTGTTTTTACTAAAAAAAAATAAATTTTCCATAATTTCAGTAATAGTTTATGGAATTTAAAAGTTAAAAAAAAAACTAGCTCCAAAGTTATATATCAAAATATTTAACTCTTGTTTTCTCCTCCCTAGCCGATGACTCCGATCCCTCTACATCCGCGGCAGCTGCTGCTCAAGCCATGCTTGTCAAACTCTCCACCGATGGTGTGCCCAAACTTTTCTGTCCTGTTTGCAATAAAGCTCTCGTATCCCTAACCGGCTATGTAAAACATGTTAAAAAACATGAACCTCCTGGTGGTTTTCTTTGTCGCTATTGTGAAGCACGCTTTTGTTCCGATGAAGAATTAAAAAAACATCGTGAATCTGTACACACCACTATAGCTTGCCGTCTATGTAAAGATGTTACTTTTACCAATGAAGATGATTATCGGTCACATATACGTGATATTCATCATGGTGTCGATAGAGAAATATTTACATGTAACAAATGTGGAGCTACTTATAAGACAATTGATCCTTATCGTCGTCATATGGATACAGAATGTGGTCGTATAAAACCTTTTAAATGTGATAAATGTCCCATGGCATTTGTTACGAAATATAATTTAAAACAACATTTAGAAAATCATTCGGGTGAATTGAAATTTTGTTGTAGTTATTGTGGAAGGAATTTTAAGCAGAAAGCACGTTTGGTGGAACATGAAAGGACACATACGGGAGAGAAGCCATATAAATGCGATGTAAGTAAGATGAGATTATGGAATAAAGATAAGGGGACACTTCACATCAAATTATAAAGTCTACAGAGGATACTATATTCTATACAGCAGATTATAGACTAGTCTATACAGCAAACTATAGATTAGCCTATACAGCAGACTATAGGCTAATCTATAAAGCACACTTTGGAGTAACATGTTATAACTATTTTTTTTAAATTTTTCTCCTTTAGGTTTGTGGCAAAAGTTTTTCCCATCGTGAAAGTATTGTCACCCATTCCTCCATTCATACTGGCATACGTTTGGTCGAATGCAAGGGATGTGGTTCACGTTTCTCTTGTTATTCCAATCTTATTAAACATCGCCGTAATCGCCCTGAGACCTGTGGTTTGCCACAATTTGATCCTCCACGAAATCGTATAAGAAAACATACTTCAAGAAGTAAGTTTCAAAAGACTCAAAATTACTAAAACTAAAATAATTTTTATTCCTTCTCTTATAGTTCCGGCCACTTTAAATCCCACCTCTGAAATTAAAGTGGTTAATGTTAATAAAGTCATTAAACCCGATGATAAAGAAAAAGTGGCTTCTTTGAAAAAAGAATTACCCGATAAATTATTTAAAATTAAACCTACAGCACGTAAGCGTACCGGTCTTCCTCCTGCTCCTCCTCCCACCTTACGCAAAAGAAGTCCCCGGAAAAAACCTGTCGAATTGAATGTTATAGAAGATGAAGAATTCAAAATGGAAGAAGATTTTGAAGATGATGAAGATGAATATTTACCTTATAAGACAAAACAAAAAACTGATATAAAAACTTTAGAAGAGAATAGTTTACCACCACCTGTACCAGAGATTGTAATGGCTGATAAACCTTTACAAAATCCTACCAGTACACAATGGTCCGATGATAGTGAAGATGAGTATGTGCCAGACTTTGAGCCAGCAGATTCTGATACAGAAGATGAGGAGGATAAGAGTGTAAAAGATTTTAAAATTCCTTTACCGGCTGCGGGCATTAAGCAAGAAAACTATGATGCAGAAGAGGAAGATATAGAGGCCATAACTACTAATATACAAATAGAGCCATTGGGAGATTTTGAATATACCCGCATGGATAACTATAGTGCAGAAGTGAAATATGAAGAAGAGGATGAAGATAATTTATTTGATGAAAAAGATCGTATACTGGAGCATCTATTAAATGAAAATGATTACACCCATATGCAGGAAGTAGCAGAACAAAAACCTATTGAAACTAAAAGAAAACGGAACCGCAAATCGGCTGTGTTAAAGGATAAACTGGAAACAGTTGATATTTTAAAGGAAACCGAAATGGCTTATATAAAGTATGAAGATAGTGATGAGGTAGAAGATCCTGAAGAGGATATTTTGGAGGAAAAACCAGAGGTTAGTGGAGAAAATTTTAAGTTTAATGAACTTATACTTATTTAAATTTCTTATAGCTGCTGGAAGTTACCAAGGACGACATTAAAGATTGCTATGTTTTGCTTGAAGATATAACCAATTGTTTCCCCACATTAAAGGAAATCCCTAGCGTTAAAGTGCCACGTAATGCCCAACCTTTCTTTTCCAAATCGGAAAAGATAAAGAAATTTATTAAAAAACGTGGCAAATACCGCCCTAGAAAACCAAAAACAGAACCAGGATCAGATGATGAGAGTAAATCTAAATCTTATCGTTTGGCTTCCATTTCAGCCAAACAATTAAAGGAACGCATGAAATTGCTAAGAAAACGTGATAAATCTTGGCAATGTCCCGACTGTATTAAGATCTATTATATGCGTAAACCTTATGAAAAACATTTAAGGGATGACCATAAGAAATCTGAAGAATTTATTAAGGAGATCTTTAAAAACGATTTGGAGGAGGTCAAGACCGATGATGTATTCAAGTGTCATATTTGCGATAAAATCTATTTAATGGAAAAACGTTTACTCTCACATATACCCAAACATGGTCCAGATGGTAAATTAATACACAAATGTCCCTGCTATTGTACTCTATACTTTGCCACACGTGAAGAGGCAACAGCTCATGCCCAGGATAAACATAAGGACATGTTGTGGTGTGAAATATGTGAAAAATATATGACTGGCTGTGATGCTCTTAAATCGCATAAGGCCCGTATTCATGGCGGTAATAAGGACTATAAAAATTCTCGTAATTTAGTGTGCATGAAGTGTGGCAAAAAATTCCTAGGACGCACTCAATTAACTGATCATGAACGTTCCGATTGTGGTCGTTTGCCTTTGTATCAGTGTCAGGAATGTGGCAAATGTTTGACTACGGCGGGTATTTTAAAAACCCATATGTTACTACACAGTGATGCTAGACCATACCAGTGTGATAAATGTGGCAAAACGTTTAAGATTAAGGCTCAATATAAGACGCATATTAAATATGCTCACACTGATGAGAAGCGCTTTAAATGTCATGTAAGTGTTTTCTTTTTATTAAAATTTTATTGATAGCAATAAAAGATTGGAATGTTTATGTTATAATTTAATTTCAGTTGTGTCCAAAAGAGTATCCTTATCGTGAGAGTTTGCTGACACATATGTCTGTGCATACCGGCATTAAACGTTTTATGTGTAATGGCTGTGGCAAACGTTTCACTTGTGTATCTAATTTACAAGCTCATCGCAAAGTCCAAGCAGAAACTTGTGGTCTTTTACCCTTAAATGCCAAGGCTACTCAATATATGGGAGTACAAAAAGGTAATCTATTAATGGGTGCTAAACCTGAGCCTGGCTTGGATTATGTAGAGACACGTACTTTTGTAGCCAAAGAAGTTATAACTCATGACTTGCCCATGGCCCAAGAATTACACAATCAAACAAGAAATATGCAACAAGATAATTCCTTAAGTGATGGCATACCACTTAATTATGTCACCTCAGGATCTGAAATTATTCTTATGTACAATAGAGATTAAGGATCCTAAAGTTTTCTATAATAATTATAGAAAAATTTCGTATTACTTTTTACCATTTGCTAATATTTATAATTTAATTTAAATATTTTAGTTATAATTTAAGTATTTTTTTTAATAAAAGAAACTACAGATTTAAAATCTGTAGGCTTATTTAAAGAAATAAAATAAATTATAAAATACATTTAAGAGTTTTTCTCTTCATTTAGTTTTTAAGGTTTTTTATTTTTATTATAATTTTCTTCCATTATATATTAAAGAAAATGTAATAGATTTCCCTTTTATATAAATATAAAAATATAAAAGAAAAATTAAAAAAAAAAAGTTATAAACAACTTAAAGAAATTGATAACAAAATGTAATGGTATATATGGGAAAAAAGCAATAAGTGTTTAATATATAATTGTTTTTGCAAGGGTAAAATAGTAATAAAAAGAAAAAAATGTTAATTATATATTTCTAGAAATTCCTAGCAACAGTTTAAAACTGTTTAAGGAATTGTGTTACAACAAACCTTTTTTTGTTTCAAAAAAAATTCTTCATACTTTTCTTTAATAATCATCACCACGTGATACAACTTCTTTACAAGTGGGACGCAACATAATAGTGTGTTCATATTGAGCTGTATAGCAACCTTTGATATCACACAATGGTGGATAAGCTTCAACTACACCCTTGTCACATAAATCCTTTAAAGCCATTTGATATTTAGTGGCACCAGCACGATCCAACCAACGTTTACAGAAAGCCAAAGTTCCGAAATTTTTGTTAATTAAACTCAATAATTTACTGGATGATTGCAAACGTAGGGGAACGAAAGGAGCTTCAAAGTTCTTCATGTAATGAGAGCAATCCATGTCATCATGTACAAGACCACGACCGGTGGAACCGAATGTTTCAATGGCATAAAATTCATTTTCTTCCATACGTGTGGAATCGCCGCCCTTAACAATGGGTACAGTCTTGCCGGAGTGAATACCTGAAAGAAAAAGTTTTTAAAATTCATCGGAAGAGAAATAGAAAATTTGAACACTTCAGCTTAAGAGAAAATTTAAAAAATAACTAAAGAGAATATTTTAAAAAATTCATCTGAAGAAAAAAATACAGCTAAAGAAAAAATATTTAAAATTAAGCTGAAGATTTTCTTATTAATTCAGCTTGGTAAATAAAATGTCTACTTACGATATGGACTAATCGAATGACCATTCAAATTTCTTATCGCCTTTACACCATAAGTTTTACCATCCAATTCCACTTCATAGGATTCCATAACTTCTTGTATAGCAGCGCCAATATCACATAGACGCACATCAATACCAGCCTCCTTAATACCGGTATTGGTTGCATCCTTGACAGCCTGCAACAAAGCATCATATTTGTCGTTGAAAGTCAACGTAAAGGCACAATCAATAATGCGACCCTTAATGTGTGTGCCAAAATCGATTTTGCAAACGTCATCATATTGCAGCACAGTAGTATCACCAGCATTGGGTGTATAATGAGCAGCACAATGATTAAGAGAGCAACCTGTGGGGAAGGCTAAACCGGCTTCCAAACCATTTTCGCCTATTAAACGGCGAGCAGTGTTTTCGAGTTCTTCACAGATTTGAATCATAGTCATGCCAGGCTTAATATAACGTTGCATATATTGACGTGTTTGCCGGTGAGCTTCAGCAGCCTGGCGTAACTCCTGATAAATATCATTGTGAGCACGATCGAGAGCACGTTTTTCCTCAGAAGTAAAACGATTAGCAGCCACTGTATCATCGGGCAAATGCTTAGGTTTGGGATGTTGCATAATTTCACCCTCTGGAAAATTGCCATCGGGGAACAGCTCAGCAATGGGTATGGAAGGAGGTTCTGTTTGAACTTTTTTCTGACCCTTGTTTTTGTTTTTATTTTTCTTCTTATTGGCCGATTTCTTTTCGCCGTCAGCGGCAGCAGCTGCAGAAGCTTCGCCATTAGCTATTGGTTTGGCTTCCGCCTCAGCGGGAGTCTCACCTTCACCACCATCAGCCGCTTTTTTGGCAGCAGCTTCAGCTTTTGTTTAAAAAACAGAAATTAATAAATTTTTTTGTTAATTATCTATATTGGTTAATTTTTTTACCTTGTCTCAATTTTTTATTATTCGGTTTGGGTTTCTTTTGTTTTTTAACCTCTTCTTGTTGCGGGGCCACTACCTCATTGGCTTCCTGTGCTTTTTCAACATTTGAGGGGACATTCCCATCAACTTTAGTTTCTTCTACACTGGACATAGTGTTAATTTAATAAATTTATAATTTATTTATATAAAAATATGAAATAATTCGAATTATTTGTACTAATCAACAACCAATTTGCAGTTATTTGCAAAAAAGAAAGAATAAGAAAGAAAAAACGAACACGAGTTTTTTCTTCTTTGAGAACAAAAAGTCAAAAGAACCGCAAAAAAGATAATTGAAAATAAAAAACATCAAATGAAAAACCAAAACGTTTAACAACACTGAAAGAATAATAATAATGAACACAAGCCGTGAATTGAAATAAGGAAAAAATAATTATTTAATAATATTAGTATTAAAAGATGTACATAAAATTAAATATAATTTCAATTCAATAATTTAATTCTATTGAATAAATAAAATGAAAAAATTGTACTAAAAACAAATTTATTGGTATTAAAGGAACTCCATAACTCAAAATTGTATGTATTTCTTATTTAACTGATTACAAAGATTATGAATCAAAATATTCAATTAAAGCCTTTCTTTTACTTGTGATTACACTGATAGTCTATGAAATATATGTCAATTAAAATTCTGTATATGTGCATATTTCTCTAAATAATTTTGTTTTGTTATTCGATAGCATCAATGAATTATATTGATACGCTTAAGACCACTTACAAATGCCTTTTTAATGATATATAACAATACCATACAAATATATAAATTATGAACTTAAACAAATTTCTATTTCCATATATCCAGTGGAGAATGTATCAGCTGAATTGTCCCTACGCAAATAATCTTAATTAACATTAAATAATATATTTTAATTATAAGGGTTCTAGTAAAGTTAATTTGTTTCCAAAAAAATCTATTAAAGAAAAAAATTTTTGCACTTAAATTCTAAATATCTTGTTAAACATAAAATTTAGTAAAAAAAATCATTTTACAACACTGTTAAATTAATGAACACCACCAGTCATATTTACTTTTTTGACATTTCTCTATATTTGTAAACAAACTTGCAACAAAACTCTAAAAAATTGTAGAAAATAAATAAATTTATTACAATTATTAAAAAACATTCTTAAAAATGGACGATATATTCTTTCCCACACAAAAATCTTCACAACTAAATGATTCCGATGAAGTGGACCTAAAATTTTTCGATTCTCATCATGAGCACAATAAAACTACCAGTGAAAGCAGTCAAAATTCAGATTCAGACAATAAAACGGATGATAATAAGGATTCGGACGCCAAAACGGAAAACTCCCAAGAAGTTAAAAAAGAAAAAAATGAAAATAAAGATGATAACGATGAAAATCAACCTGTAAGTCGCAAACAAAAATCAAAAAAGGAATTAGAGGAAGAAGAAAGAGAAAAAATGCAGTAAGTTATCTTTTGTAAAAAAAGATAGTACAAATTTTCGAAAATTTCTTTGTATTCCCAGAGTTTTAGTATCCAATTTCACCGAAGAGCAATTAGATCGCTATGAAATGTATCGTAGATCAGCTTTTCCCAAGGCAGCTGTTAAAAGGCTTATGCAAACCATTACGGGCTGTTCGGTGTCACAAAATGTGGTGATAGCCATGTCGGGTATAGCAAAAGTTTTTGTGGGTGAGATAGTGGAAGAAGGTAGATATTTATTAACTTAATAAATTAAATAGAATATTTATTAAATTTATAACAATTTTTAAAGCTTTGGATGTAATGGAAGAAATGGGCGATACGGGTGCTTTACAACCTAAATACTTAAGAGAGGCCGTAAGGCGTTTAAGACAACGCAATCGTATGCCTATAGGAAAATTTCAAAAACCTTATTTTAGATTAAATTGATTGGTTAGTATATTTTAATTGTAGTTTTTATTTTTAAAATATTAATGTAAACTGTCAGTTTTAAGTTGAAATTTAATAAAAATTTAAATAATTTGTGTAAAATATTTAATTTTAAAAAAGTTTTTTCAGTTAAAGCATTAAATTTTTATTTCATGTATTTTTTATAAAATGTTTTTATGCACTTTTCGTTTGCTATTGTTTACAAAAGCAATAATTTCTAACGGTATTTTTGTTTTGCAAGTAAATTAAATAGTGTCAAATGTCGTAAGAGTAAAAAACGTTAAAACATGTTCTAAAAAACGCCAACATCAATATTAATCGCTGAAAAGTTCATAAACTATCAAATTTGGCAACAGTTTTTTATTTATTTGTGGAGTAAAGTGTTTGTGATTAAGAAAAATTGAAGAAAATATTAAAATAATTAAGTAAAATTAATAAAACATTGAAGAAAAAGTTTATAAGAACAAAAAACAATTATATGTTTATAAAGTGCAAAACTTTTTGTGTAAAAAATGTAAGTAATTTATTAGAAATTAAACAAAACAAAAGGAAAACAATAATGGCGGTTAGCAGTGTTTTGGAAATTGTTAACAAGAAAGGTTAAATCCTTAAGATCTTCTTTGGTATTTAATAAGATTAAAGCATAAAGAACATAATTTTTGTCTTCGAAAATATAAAAGTGCAAGTTTTTCTTATAATTATTTGTGGCGCCAAATGACCATGGAATTATTTAGTATTGCCCCTCGTTTAGTTTTTTGTATGAATTAAGCGTTTTCTAATAAAAAATTAAAAAGTGGAATTTGGGATTAGTACCTTTTACATTGCCTAATTAAATAAATATGCAGTTAATTATTGTTTGATCAATATGTTGTCCTAAAGATAAAAGGACTTGTTTTGTGTTCTATTCTATTCTAAACGAGAGAAAAATTTATAGTCGGTCAATACACTATTGCCTATGTGTACTAAAATTCGGGTAGGGACCAATTATGGACCTATACTAATATTAAGTGAAAAATAAAACACTAAAACTGCATATTTCGTCGATACTAAGATTCACGTGTATTTATGTACTTTTTGATGATTCCCGAAATTGGGTCTTATATGGGAGCTATTATCAATTATGGTTCGATCTTCATGAAATTTTACACAACCTTTTATTTATTTATTTCCAATACAAGTAATATAAAAAGCCTCTCTTGGGGATTTATGCATGTTTAAGTGATTTTCGAAAGAGGAGTTCATATGGGAGCTATGGTACATGGAATTGTGCTTATATAAAACTTATTTGTATTAAATTTCATTCAAATATTTAAATTTTAAAGGTAATTTTAAGTGTTAAAACTCTATTCCGGGAGAACATTTGTATGAAAAAAGTCGTATGTACCGAATTTAATGAAATTATCTTTAAAATTGCGACCTGTACTTTGCGCATAAGCTTTACATGGACAGCCAGCCAACCAACGGACGAACTTTAAGGTGGGGTGTAGGAAGATTTTTTCTCTGCGTTACAATATTTGCACAAATGCATAATACCCCAACCACCTCTTTATTATTAAACTCAAATATTTTTTAAGTAAAAATTTTTAGTTCAATTAAATATTAAACAAAAAAATATATGCTTCCAGTAAATACGAAAATTTTGCCAAAAATCACCAAAAAGTTGATATACCACAAAAATACTAAATTTCTACAAAAATTAAAAATTTCTCAAAAAATTAAAAATTTTAACAAAAATAGCGAAAAATCTAAACTTTTTCAAAAAAATCAATATTTCGGAAAAATTTAAAATTTCTTCAAAAATTCAAAATTTCATCAAAAATTTAAACTTTTGAAAAAAATCGCGAATTTTCTAAAATTTTACCAAAAAATCGATATTTCACAAAAAAAAAAACTAATTTTAGCCAAAAATTTTATAGATATTGTATAATTTCACAAAAACAACATTTCGCCAAAAATAAGAAATTTTACCAAAATATCAAAGATTTTCAAAAAAAAAAAAAGAAATTTTAGAAATTATCTGAAATTTCAACCAAAATTCTGAATTTCGCCAAACTTTTTATTATAAATACAGTGCACACGAGAAAACGTCTTCTGACACGAGTCAATGTCTTTTCTGACAATTTGCACCTGTGTAATATTACAATTTGTTCTAATTTAAACGTTACAAAAGTCATTTTTAAACTTTATTCTTTATTAATAATTTTTGTCATTTCTTCTTCTTCTAAATTTTAATTTTTATAAAAATTTCAATTACATTTCATCGCGATTATATAATTTCAAAATACCATCATTTTTAAATATATCGATATCAACCGGCTGTTTAGGTTTCAACTCGTTCCAGCACAAATTGTAAGCTGGTGGTGGATCATCATCTTCCAAATCATCAACTTTTTCCGATATCATTGTTAGAGTAGATAATTTACGTTCTAATTTCGATTTCCAATTCTCTAAGTAAAACGTGAAAAATTTCCCAGTTGCAAAATATACAATTTCAATATAGCTGATAATACTAAAGCCATACATCAATGACATAATACCGCCAAAGCGATCTAAAATTAATGAAATATTTAGAAATATACACTAAATTAAAAAGATAATTACTTGAAACTTACTCAATAAAACCACCCAGTCACCCACAATATCCATTTCAGTAGACAAAACATAGCGCTGTTTAAAAAACAGTTTAACTATGGCTAATGGCTTTTCATTACTTAAACCTTTTCTAAAATATTAAATTTTGTTAATCAAGTAAAATTGTTTTAATTAATTCCCATACTTACAATATACCATGACTATAAAACTGTCCATAGGTAGGCCTCAAAGTCATATCATTTACCTCTATATTATAACCGACACCATTACAATTGGGCAAGCATTGTGGGCAACGATGTCCCGTAGTAAAATCATCCTTAATATCTTTGCCATTTTCATGCACATATTCAAAATGATCCCAACCATACCAAATGGCTCTCCAGTTCATAAGACACGGTAAATCCAAAAAATTACAATATGTAATTTTTTTCTGTGTAGCAGCCATGGGTGGAGTAACACAACCACAATGTTTTAGCATAGACTCCATGCGACATATAAGTAAACATTCATCAATGGAGTAAAATGATCTAAACGAAAAGAATAAAAAATTATAAAAGTAATTCATTTGAAATTTGTAATGCTGTAGTTACTGATTTAAAAGTTTCTGGCCTTCATCGGGAAAATAACAATTACGCACTTTTGGTGCAAATTGTCTAACTCTATAAGTGGAACCAAAGAATTCCGGTTCAATGGGTATTTCTACTATGGTATTGTAGTCAACTAGAATTTCGCCTATACGATTTGATTGTATGGTGGCATAGTCTTCTCGAGGAAAAATAAAAAGCTGCAAGGTAGGTATTGTTTTTGTTATTAAATATTTAATATTTTTAAATCTTAAATTAAGCCGATGACAATCGGCGGTAAAAAGAAATAAAAAGAAAAAAATTAAGATGAAAACCATAACACTTAACTGCTTTTCATCGGTATTAGCAGCCAAGTGTTATAAATTGAAATTAAAATAATAAATGATCAGGATCGTCAAATTATCGAAATATTAAGAATAATAGTATTAATTCCGTTTTTATTTTATAAAGTGGAAAAACGTCCAATAGCTAACCACTGACGTTTATATTCCAACAATTGTAATCATTAGCAAATTAAAATGAAATGAAAATGACTTTTATATTCCAACAATTGTAATCATTAGCAAATTAAAATGAAAATATAAAATACTCATAATAATCTCACCTGAAATGCCGTATTATGAAATTCCGTAAATGTCAAATCATCCTGTTCGCTACGCAAAACAAATTGTATGGAATTCAATATAGAATTTGATTGAAACTTTATCTTCTCTGCATTGGCTGCAAAACGATCATCAGCTTCACGGGTTTTACTTAAAAAAAAAAATAAATAAATCAACATTAACTTAAAATTATATATAACTCTTCCCACTTACGGATCAATCGAATATCCCCTACGTTTATAATTAAACATACAACAAACACTAGACGAAGTCAAACGTTTATTAAAATATTCCAAAGTATTTATTTCTTCTCCATATATTGCGGCTCGAATTACTAAATCTTTACAATCGGGTGCTAAAATTTTCAAATAATCTCTTATGGGATAATCTGTTGTGTTAAACATATAAGTAAATAGTTTATCCAAACGATGAAGTACAGTTAAGTTCAGCGGTTCGTTATCATGGGGAAAAATATAGAAACCTTTGATGTTTAATAAATGTTGAGCCATTTCTGGTACGGTTTGGGCCACATAGTAGGGTTGATAAAGTTGTTGTTTTTCAAAACTGATAAAGAGAAAAAACGATAATGTGTTTAATAAGTTGAATATGAAAGAAGCTTTTAGAAATGTTTATACACGTTTCTAACTGAAAATTAATTTTAAATATTAGTTATCTTTTTCTAGAAGTGATATCTTCTTTTATAAAGAAATTTGCTAAAAGATTTCTTTTTAATAAGTTTGCTGATATTATTAATAATGAGTACAAGTGGTGATAAATGCATAAATAATAAATTTGGTTAAAATACTTTTTTTGTCTGTTAAATCTGTCCTTGATTTCTCTTAATTAATATTTCTTAATTAATGAGAAGTAATTTTCACGATAAAATTAATGGTATTTGCGACTGGAAAAATTTTACATTGCAACTTATTAAAATATATTATCCAACAAAACACAAGATTGGCGGAATCTTTGTATAACGGAATCTTAAAAGCCTTAATATGTCATATTATATAATATCCTAGAATTATTCTGAAAAGATTGATTTCTACAACAAACAAAATGACATGATATCTTCTACTTAGAACACAGTATTAAAATTTACTGGCTTCAAAGAATTCATCTCTATAATTTTGATTGCGGAGTTCATATCAACAGGATGACATTTTATAGGTTTATATAACAATTGGTACTCCTTCTGCAGAGATTTCAGTTTTATATATTCTTTCCTATATCTTTTGCTCCCGAACAGACTGCCTAAGAGGGAAATTGAATTCAGGTTTGGATATTTTTTTCTTAAGAGAGTTGAGCAATTTCTTTAAAATTTTTTACTCAAATTTGTCCAAAAATTATCCCAATTAAATAGATTTTCTTCAAAAATCTTTTGTACCACCAAATTGTGCTGAGCTATTTAATTTATACGGAGGATTTCCTTTCTGTTATATCTTTCTTTGTGAGGTCTAAAACTATTTTATAGGAGATTTAGCACTAAATTTTTTATCGACATTGTGAAATCCTTAGTTTTTTATTAGTTTATTTTCTTTGTGTTATTCCGAAAGTCTCTAGACATTTTTATTGAACTTTTTGAAGTCTATATCAATTTAAAATTGTATCGAAATGTTTAATTTTATTTGTTTTTCTGAATCATATTCTATAGAAGTCTGGAATTTTCTTTCCAGTAACAGCATATATGAATTGCTATGATTTTTATAGTAAAAATATTCATTGGAATTTTATTTGAGATTTAATAGTTATTTCATCCACTTTTTTGCAACAGTCCGCCTATCACCATTTAAAATCTTCTAGATTTTGGTACACCTCTTTGGTTCCCTTCAATTCTCCTTTCAAAACAGTTCATTATCTCTTCATTGGCTACCCCTGTTAGCTCAGGGGGCTCAGATGTGTTGTGTGAAATTCTTTTCAATATGATTTCAATTTTCTTGGTCTCAAAATATCATGTGAAATTTTCTCTCCCCGAACATTGTTTCATATCAATGCCCGAATTCTCCTGATACAATGTAATAACGAATCAACTGACACGTTTATCTTATAAGAGTTATATATTATGGGTACTCACAAACATAATTGTAACGTAGTACATAAATTACATTTGGTTGCTTTACGTTACAGCTGTAAGAATAGCGTTGATCATTTTTTATCGGCATTAACGTCTTTTATTTAGTTTATTTTCTGAAAGACCATGTTAATGTTGGAATTGTTGTAATAATATAAATGGCTGTAAAAAATGTACCAAACACTGAATTAAAATTTAATTAGAACTAAACTCCCTTTTTATTAGAACTTGACCTATTTATTTTTCCTGTTCACTTTTTCCCAAGAATAATAATTCGTATACAGTATATCTTTTAAAATTTTCATTCTTGCCTAATATTTTCTCTTGAACATGAACTTCTATTCTATTTTTTTACATGTTGCAATCATGATTTAATTAATATGCAACACACAGCACCAAACAAATGAACTGGATTATTATTTATTTTAATGTGACACAATGAATATATCCAAACTATGTATGGCCTCCTTATCACTATTAGCTCTTTTTTAACACGAGCATTTCTTAGCCACCAAAACTACTATGTATGAGTTAAAATATTAACACATATCTCTTACTAAGAACTGCGAGCACAAATTCTTTTTTGTATTTGTTTCATTTTCATTTGGTTTTCTGTTATCTTTCAACAACAAAATAGCCTATAAAAGCCCTGGTGACACTTAATATTTAGATTATTTCACGAAAAGTACGCGAATAATGAAGTGCTTTACCATCGCTTTGGTGGTGGCTATTTTGGCCTTAACCGCTGCCTCAAAAGTACGTTACGATAACTACCATGTCTATCAATTGTTGCCTGAAACTAAGGAACAATTGGCTGTGGTTAAGAAATTGGATGGAGCTAGTGATTCTTATATATTCTTGGATGCCGTACACTATTTGAATTCTAAAATTCATGTAGTGGTAGCTCCACATAAAGTCCCTGGTTTTGTGCATGCCTTGGAAAAGAATCGTGTACCTTATAAATTGGTAGATACTAATGCCCAGGCTTCTTTGGAAGATGATGTTGTAGCTGATCCTAAGAGACGTACTGGTGATTATACCTGGGAAGAATACCATGAATTGGAAGATACCTACAATTGGTTGCATAGTTTGGCCGCCAAATACCCCAATGTAGTTTCAGTTTTTGTAGCTGGTAAAACTTATGAAGGACGTGATATTTTGGGTGTTAAAATCTCTTACGGTCCTGGTAAGAAGGGTATTTTCTTGGAAGGTGGTATGCATGCTCGTGAATGGATTGGCCCTGCCACCACTACTTACATTACCAACCAATTGTTGACTAGCGAAGATAAGGAAGTACGCATGATTGCCGAAAGTTTCGATTGGTATATTGTTCCTCATGCTAATCCTGATGGTTATGTTTATACCCATACCACTAATCGTTTATGGCGTAAGACTCGTACTCCTTATGGTGAGGATTGCTTTGGTGCTGATCCCAACCGTAACTGGGGCTTCCATTGGAATGAAATTGGTGCTTCTGATAATCCTTGCTCCGATACTTATGCTGGTCCTTCAGCTTTCTCCGAAATTGAAACTAAGACCTTATCAGAATTTATTGCTAGCTTAAAGGGTAAAATCTTCTTGTACGTTTCCTTCCATTCCTATTCGCAATTGTTATTGTTCCCCTATGGTCATACTGGAGAATTGCCACCAAATTATGATGATTTGAAACGTGTATTTGATGCTGCCGTTGCTGGTGTATCTCAACGTTATGGTACTAAATATACTGGTGGTAATATTTATGATGCCATCTATCCAGCTGCTGGTGCCAGTATGGATTGGGCATATGGTGAACAAGATATTAAATACGCCTACTGCTATGAATTGCGTCCTTCTTCGACTGCTTTCTGGACTGGTTTCAAATTGCCTGCCAAACAAATTATCCCTACCGGTGAGGAAACTTTGGACTCTTTGATAGCCATGATCAAGGAAGCTGGTGTTACAAAATTCTTGTAATAAAATAATTTTAAAATAAAATTTAATTTTTTACAAAAAAGTAAATACATTTTTATTATAAATATCAAAATTAATTTTTAAGGACGTTTTGTTCCTTATAACTTAGGGAATTTGCTATTCTATTTAAAACTATTTTAAGAACAATTTATTAGAAAATTAAGAACACTTAGTTCTATTATCTTTTAAAACAAATTGTTGTTTTAGTTTATTTAATTTTCTCCTCAATCGTTGTTGCTATTTCCATTTTTAACTCTATTTCATTCAATATTTTTTTATGGAGGTATTATAAATTATTGCAATATCTTTTTTATTTCTTATCTTCCATTTGCTACTTTTAAATAAATTTCGCTTTCTCTAGGAAATCATTGTTTTGTTATCATGATTATTTAATTAAATTTATGATTAAATTAATCCATACTATAGTTATTTTAAAGTGGTCAGATCTTAAAAATGACGTTTCGTTCAATTGGACTTATAATCTTATCTTGGTTTTGTCTAATTAATATGATTTATAATTGAGTTTATTAGTTGAATTTATTATAAAAGATTTGAGTGAGAAACGAAAAATTCCCATAGTAAAATGTACAAAAAGTGTGTCTTGGTTGATGGTGCCTTTTAAAGGGGAAATAGAGATTTGTTCTCTTAAGATAAATGTTTCTCATTTTCTCTTTATGTAGAGAATTTCGGAAATTGAATTTACCGATATGAAATTGAAATTAAAATAAATATTTCAAATGCAAGGGTACTTCTAGTAACGAGTATAAACTATTCAATAAAATTATAGTTCGAATATCATATCAAAAATAAAAAATTAAGGGATTTTAAATAAGAATAGTGGGTCTCTGGATGTCTTAATTGTTTTTGGTAGGAGTCTGATAAATTTATTGTTTAGTATTCAGTCAGTAATGCTCATTGTTACAAAAACTCGTCTCCCTAATCTTTATTGATCAAATTTTAGAAATTTAGGTCGATAAGCAAATATTTATCTCCTCTCAAAATTAAAGACAACAGAAATCTTCATTTGATCGCCTCAAATTACCACGAGATCGGACGAGAATTTTTCACTCTCCACTTTTTCCTTAACGTAGTTTTGTAGGCTTTTTATTCTGAGCTTTAGTCCGCAGACGTAAAGAATTCCTCTGAGGCAGAATTTCAAAGAAATCTCCGCTTGTTCGAGATCAGCCAAGTATTTTCTCTCTCCGTAAAAGTGTGTAGATGATTCTTAAATGTACTTTCCAATATTCCAATGAGCTAAATTTTAGTTATTTATTTGATTCAGATAATTTGGCATCTATTTAAATTTAACACATTTGTGCTAAGATTTGAAAATTATTGTCTTACAAATTTTTCTAAACTTCAATTTCATTTCTTTTTGTACAGCAGGTACTTTACAAGTCGACGTTTATCTGCTCAATTCATTTTTTAATCTAATCAATTTCAGTTAATCGTTTTCCAATAAAAGGGGAAATTGAGGAAAATACTTAAAAATAATAACAATAATAAAAACAGAGGCGTAGTTTATAATTATAAAATAAGAGCACAGGGGAAAAAATAAGAAAATACAAGACTATTGAGAATAAACCGGGGATTACCATGTATCCATTTTATCCATTGCTGTGGATATAATTCTGTAACTTGTGGACCATTGGATATATACAAATAAAATTTTACATGGATAACGATAAGGTGTTTTCAAATTGATCTGGTGGAGGTAGAGGATAGACCTTCAAAGTAGTCCTTGTAAATGTCTACAAAAAATTCTTATATGCAATCAATCTTTTAGTTATAGAGATATTTAGCCCCAAGTTAATTTTGACCTCCTTAATTGTCTATTCTTTTTAGTATCCACTAAATTCCTTATTTTAAGAATTTTAAAAATATTATACATAATAATCTCAAGTTAAAACTTGAGATTGAAAAATATGGTTATATTCCAAAAAGGCAGTAATATTCTTCCGCAACTAGATTATTTTTTTTGTTCCGGACTACAAAATTTTTGTAATGATTTAAAATATCTTATTTTCATTAAGATTATGAAGCAAAATATGAGGGCAATGGATTTCTCAAAACCCTGTCATAACTTAGTCAATTTTGAAAAGTTTTTCTTTTTAAACACTCAAAAGTCAAAGCCGAAATCGACAAAAAATAATATATTGGCTATATTTTGGTTAAATACACAAACAATATTTTCTAAGTCACGCAAATCTATTTTTGAAACAAGTTTTCTCCGAAGTAGCATTTCGGGTATTTCTGTGGGTTTTTTTTAATTCCTTGATTTTAAAACATCTATATCTATATTGCGAAAAAATTCATTCCTAAACCTTCATTGGTTTAAATTTGTATTGTAAGTTTTTCGTGCCTTGGCATGTCTTTCCCAAATTCTGCGTTCAAGTTATTGAATTTGTGTACAAGACGGACTTCTTTACACTTACAATTTAGTCAATTCCTTTTGTATTTGAATAAGTTTAATATGTTTTGCGATTTATAGGAAAATATAAATGTCCTGCCATAACTGTCAAGAGTCAATAGATTCTTTGGAAATAGGAAATACGAACCCAATATGAGATATGTAAGACTAAACAATTTATAGAGATACAAATATGACTATAGGGTTGATCTAGTAATTTCCTTCTTAGTATATCTTACGAGAGATATGGTCGTGTCAAAACGGTTTCATTTAGACTTTACTTATCAGTTTTTGCGTGGCCAAACTATTCATATATTCTCCAACGGGTTCCCATTTCTTAAGTACGCAACCGTTGTCATTTTCATAGTAAATTAGTATCTACATTTGCTAAAATAGATCTTCAACTTTTAAGTGCGCAATTCCTGGTTGAGCAGTAACACATGCCAAAGTATATGATGCAGACACATATGTGGCAGCGTTCAACCTAATCAACTACTAAACTCAGGATGAAGTGGGACATATAGGACCAGAAAGCATGGTACTAACCAATTACAGCAAAAGTTATAAAATTTTTTAAGAATATATTTCTCATCAAGAACTCCACTTAAAATAAAAAGGGAAGGGTAGGACCTGGAGAAATGGTACCCTGTTTACAAATATGTAAATTCACGCATATCAAAAGAACTGTTATAGCGGGATCTCTCAAATTGTTTGGGACTAATTTCTTATCATAGTGCATTGATAATATGAAAATAGAACGGAATAACCAGCGGAAGGAGTAGCCTCCATAGAAAGAAAATATACAAAGAAGTTAGGAGTAATTAACTTAAAACATTTATATAAATAATTTTCTTTACAAATTTTATATAGGGAGGATATGTCGTGGGAGAGAAATAGATCCCATATAAAGTAAATATTAGTTATTGCATTAAAAGGGACAGCAAAGCCAATCGATATAAGCTGATACTATATATTTACAAAATAATGAACTTATAATTAATGTACTGCTTTAGTTATTTTATTGAATTTTAATGAATGGTTTCTTTGAATTAAAGAATTCTAGGAAAAAATCAAGGAATTTAATTAAATCTATTTTTTACTCATCTAACCTATTTTTTCTGACACAACAAGTATTTGTAGTTCTTATTTAAAAATCAGGACTTGAAGCTTTTCAGTTTCAAAACCACTATATAGGACTTCTTTAAAACCTTTTTAAAAAGGAATTTGCATTTTCAATACCAAACCCGTTAATATGTCATTTGAGGGTCACTTTAAAATCAAAGCAAACGTCACTAAAATACCATAAATTTTTAACAAAACACAACTTAACTCAGACACACGTACGTCCAGTTTTTATTTAGCCAAAAAGATTTATTTTTTATAACTTAAAATATTTATGATTTTGGTAATAAAAAGATTTAAATTTGATTGAAAACAAACGAATGCTAAAGACAGACGATAAGAAATCAAAATATTGCAATGTGTCAAAAGATAGTCTGAGCGATAGGCTACAAATAGAAAATTCGAAAAAATATAAACAAAATGATTTTTGTTTTGTTTTAATGCTTCGCAAAAAAACAATTTGAAAAAAAAAAAACAAATTTGAAAATTTACAACCTTTATTTACTTGTTGTACGAATAGCTACAACAAGTGACAGTTTTGTGTGATAGACTAAGTGGAAAGCACTAAAATAAAAACATTTTGTTATCTTTGTTGTTTTTGTTATTGTTATCAAATTAACCCAGTCATAGCGCTGTGGGTTGCAGTGGAAATCATTTACTATAAAAGTTTTGTTTTGAGGACAAATCACAACATTCGCTTTAGCGTTTTGATATCGACAACAATCATGGCATTTAAATTTAAACTTTTCTTGGGTCTATGCCTTTTGGCTGTATCCTGCCAAGCCGAACGTGCTCGCTATGATAATTATCGCGTGTACAAAACCTTGGCCTCCAGTGAAAAGGAATTGGAAGTATTAAAAAACTTAGAATCTGCTTCTGATTCTATTATGTTCTTGGATGGCATACACTCCGTAAACAAACCCATCAATGTTGTAGTAGCTCCTCATAAAGTACCCGATTTCTTGGAAATTATGGGCGCTAATGAAGTGGAATATGAATTGGTGGAGACTAATTTACAAAGTCATTTGGAAGATGATGATGAAGAACAAGTAGCAAAATCGAATCCTTTGACACGTTCTAATGAATATAATTGGAATCAATACCACGAACTGGATGATACCTACAGATGGTTGCAACAATTGGCATATGAATATCCTGGTGTGGTTACCTTAATCGAAGGCGGTAAAACCTATCAGGGACGTACAATTTTGGGTGTTAAAATCTCCAAGAGTAAATCGGAAAAACCTGGTATATTCATTGAAGCTGGTATACATGCTCGTGAATGGATTGCTCCCGCTACTGCTACCTATTTGATTAATCAATTGTTGACTTCTAAGGTGGATAGTGTAAAACAAGTAGCTGACAACTATAACTGGTATATTTTCCCTCATGCTAATCCTGATGGTTATGTTTATACCCACACCACTGATCGTATGTGGCGTAAGACACGTACTCCTTATGGCAGCTGCTTTGGTGCTGATCCCAACCGTAACTGGGGCTTCCAATGGAATGTTGTGGGTTCAAGCAATAATCCCTGCTCTGATACCTATGCTGGCCCTTCTGCTTTCTCTGAAATTGAAACCCGCTCTTTGGCCGATTATCTTAAATCATTGAAGGGTAAAATTTCTTTGTACATCTCCTTCCATGCCTATTCACAATACTTATTGTTCCCCTATGGTCATACTGGTGAATTACCTGCCAACTACAAGGATTTGAAACAAGTATTCGATGTTAGTATTGCTGCCATTAACAAACGTTATGGTACCAAATACACTGGTGGCAACATTCATGATGCTATTTATCCTGCCTCTGGAGCTTCTGTTGACTGGGCCTATGAAAATGTGGGTACCAAAATGGCCTACTGCTATGAATTACGTCCTTCTTCTAACTCTTTCTTGACTGGTTTCAAATTGCCTGCCTCACAAATTATTCCTACTGGTGATGAAACTATTGACTCTGTTGTGGCCATGGTTAATGAGGTACAAAAATTGGGTTATTTCAATTAAGTACCACCAACGACTTTATTTCAAAGGGAAATGGTGTAAATAAATAAGTAAATAAATGATATTAAATGATTTGAAATAAATAATTAAAGTGTTTTTCTTACTCTTAAACCACTTCAAAGTTTAATTGGTTTAACTAAATATTAAAGTGATCTATTTAATAGTTTTATTTATTAAAAATATTTATTGATTCATTAATTAAATACATATATGTAGACTAAGGTACTTAACAGATTAAGAATAAAAATAAAAATGTAATTAAAGTTGTAAAACATTTTTTTGTTAAATTTTTATAAAGACAACGATTTTTGTTAAAAATATGAGTGACTTGGAAATTTAAGTGATCGCAGAAAATCATTTTTTTAATGAGATAATATAAGTGATCACATCTGTATTTTCTATATTACTGATTGTATTGCATTGAAATGTATGGAGAAGTTGTATAGGAGGAACTTCGCTTTATAAAGAATAATGTTATAGTCACCCTGTTATAATAGGAGATAAGTTACAAGTTGTCAATGTTAACTATCTTGAAGATGTAAAATTTGCTATTACCTTTCCCATATTATTGCTGTTACCTTTCCCAGAATCAAGCGCAAATTTTGAATCTATTTAACCTCGGACAAACATACCCTCTCCGTTCTATTTTGTTTTATTATTTCAATATGATATATGAGTAACTAAACAATTTTGAAGTCTTTACTCATAATAATTCTTTAGATATCCATTAAGAATAATTGCTTTGAAGAAGGGTTACCATTCTACCTTGTCCTATCCATCCCATTTTGTTAATGATAAAGTTTTGCCTAAGTATGTACAGTATCTCGAATACCCGCCCTATTTTCATGATAATTGCTGAACTTGATAATAGGATTATCTCAAAGAATTTTAAAAATGTTGTTATTTTAATTGTTTAAATGTACACCTGCTCCTATTGAAAAATCAATAAGCCTATTTTTTATTCGATTCCTTCAAGACGATTCTGTGAAAATTTCAATTAAAAAGATTAAATTGTGTACGAAATTGCAGCCAAAACAAATATTTACTTTATTATATGGAGTCTTGTACTACACAGAGAAAACAGATTCGTTGTGGCAACCGAATTTTTAGCCAATCGAATTCGTTCGGTTCCACCTACTATCTCTCAATTCGTTCACAACAACTAAACATTTCGTTTCTTAACACCATATTTTTGATGGAAACAGTTGATTTTTAGTAACAATATAGTTGTAGTAACAGATATTATTGGTTAAGAATATCGATATTGGAAAAACAAATTGTACTCGTGCCCAAATATATGATTCTTCCAACCGAAATGAAAAAGTTATTGGTACTTCTAACTGAATAATATATTGCCTTTACCATTTTAATCGGTATTCCCAAAAGTAAAAAAATAAATAAAAAACGAATCAATTTTGTTAAAAAATTATTTTTTATTTAGGAGTTTTTATATAATTCATTAATAAACATACATATTATATACAGTACATTTATAAACTATTAATCAAAATTATTATTACAATTAGTAATCCCATATATATATAAAAACAGCTTTCCACCGCTTCCAGAGGATTTTCAAAATTGTAAATTTTATCAAAAAGTGTGACGTATGCCTTTAGATTGTTAAAGGGACCTACAAATACAATTTTTGGCTGCAGCTCAGTGGAATTTCTTTCATCGATATCAGCTTGTTCCAGCGTCTAAAGTTAAAAATAAGTTATTAAATACTTAACACCATTTTCTAATACATGTTGCACTTACATTAAAATGAGAAATAAATTTTTCTTGAACCTCAATTTTGGTTAGTTTGGCAGATTGTTGATTTTTAGCTCTTAAAACGGTTGAAGGAAACAAGTATGGCAGTAAAAGAAACGCTACAGCCTTTTTTGAGTCTAGAATTGAGCAAAAAATAACAAAATGTAAATCTATTTATATTATACAATTTTGTGCTCTTTACCTTCACTTAAATATTCTGAACTTTTTAAGAAATGCTGTGCTGTTTTGTCATTGACTAAAGAAAGTTTTTTAAAAACTTTGTCATAAAACAAATTCCATGTGTTTATATCAGAAAAGTTTGGATAGATAGATATAACATCTGATTTTAGCAATTGAAATATAAAGTTATCGTTTGTAGTAAATACCGGAAATTGTTTAATAAAGTCAAACGTAGTTGTTGATGAAATTTTTAGTAAATTTTGCCTTTCTTGTAAACAATTTGACCATCTCGCTGCTAGTTCAGAACTTGGAGTTGAATTTGACTTTACGTAGAGGAAGTCGTCAGAATTGTCTGAAAAACCTGAAAATAAATTTAAAATGTGATAACATGTATTTTAAATTAATTTTCGATTCTTACCATGAAATGTATTAGAATTTACATGCTTTGTAGTATATGCTCTCCTTTGCAACAATCCAATATCCGATAATTTTTTTCGATAATTGTTATAAGAGTCGTATAGTTTTCCTGACGCTTTTTGGCCGTGCTTAGCAGGTGAATAATATAATTCAGATGGTTCAGTTGGTAAAATTTTATTTATTAAATCGGCCAAAAACAAAAAATCGTAACGATTTAATCTAAGAAATTACAAAATTGAATTATTGATATAAATATAACAAATTTTGCTACCGTTACAGAATAAATTAAAATTATAAATAACGCTAAAATCACATAAAATTTAAAATTAAAAAATAAATAATATGAAGGGAACACTTACTCAATATTTAAATCTTTCTGTAATACATATTTAATAATAATTTTTGAAATTTTAATTCGATCACTATTCTCTAAAAATTGAGCTGAACTATTTTTTATTATAATTTTAAAATCCAAGTCCTCAAAATTTTGTAATATCTGGAAATATATTTTAAATTGGGAAAGAATACAGCATTGAATCATTTTAGAGATTAATACCCAAATAATTACATTAAAATTTATTATAGAAGAGA
>MINK01172410.1:0-20761 GCA_001735545.1 Phormia regina
ACGAAAAATTCGATCGACAAAATGTATGGGAAACAATAACAAAATTTTAAATTTATTTGCTGTTTTCAATATAAATTTTCGAAACAATTTTTTCTTTCGACATCGTGGGACAGGCAGTAAATGTTTGGACTAACAGTCATTTATCCATTTCAGATAATTTTATTAATTTTTGGCCTCAATTAGTTGCAGCATATTTTTGCATATTTTAAGCTTGATAGAGTTTTTTACATATTTTAGACATAATTGTATATTTTTTCATATTTTTAAATATAAAAAATTTTTTAAATTATATTTTAGCGATTTAAATGTTTTATATAAGAAAGCATAATTTATGCATATCCATTAAAAAGCATATTTTTTGCCTAGTTTGTTTTAAATATAATTTTTAATATAAATTAAAATTTTTTACTGTTCATATGGGTTTCATATGAATGAAGTATTTATCTCTTTGAGATAATTTTAAGAATTTTGGCATTGATTTTTTATAGCATATTTTTGCATATGTTAGTTATAATAGCATATTTTTACATATTTTTGTATTAGACTAGAAATTTTAACATAAACATAGAAAATTCTAATTTTTAAGACCATATTTTAATAATTTTATATTTAAGATTATTATTTTATAAACATTACAAAAAGCGCATATTTTGCATATTTTGAACTAAATATATTGTTTTATATAATTCGAAATTTGAATATTTTTCCTAGGCTTCAATTAAATCAAATTATTAGTTATTTATTAGTTTTTAGATATTTTTGGCATCGATTCACTACAGCATATTTTAGGCATAACAGCATATATTTTTGCATATTTTGTCTTATATTCTTAAATAATTAAATAAAATGCAGCGATTTAAATTGTATATTTTCCATATTTTACATATAAATAAAATTTCAATAATTTTGCTCTCTATATGCTACAGCATAGTTTTGCATATGTTGGTAATAATAGCATATTTTTCAATATTTTGTTTATAAAAATTATATTTTATCATATATTTATATAAAATTTTTAATTTAAATCATATTTTAGGGATTTATATATCAAATTTCCTTGCATATTATGCGCTAAATATAATTCTTTACATAATTCGAAAATTTAACTTTTTTCTTGGCTTCCAATTTTTTTTAGATAAATTTTGCCATCGATTTGTTATAGAATATTTTGAGCATAAAAGCATATTTTTGCATATTTTGCACTAAATATATTTTTTTACACAATTTAAATTTTTCTTTTTTTCACGGTAAAAGAGTAAATCGTAAATTTATTACAGCATATTTTTGCATATTTTGGGTCTTAATCTCATATTTTGATGATAACAGCATATTTTGTCATATTTAAAAAACCCTTCTTTTTTAATTTATTTAGCATATTTAGTATTAAATACTTTTTTTCATAATTTGTAATTTTTAAGCCATAAATATTAAATAATTTTAAATTTAGGAAAACGAAATAAAAAACGATTCAGCTGTGTGTGTAACTATATTATTAAACGATTTTTTAGTTATTGGCCCATAAATCGGTTGTTTATGAACGAATTTGGTTGATGCAAAAAACTCAAAATTTTACAAAAATGTTTATGATCGATCTTTATAAAATAAAAATTAAAAATGCGTTTGCCCGATATCTCAGAAAAAATTGTGCGAGCCTTCTTTATAAAAACAAAGTTGCAGCATATACAGAGGCTTCATAAATTGGAAAATCGGTTCTAAAAGGCAGTTTTTATGAGCCAATCTTGCTGAATTTCAATAGCAAAATTCTCGAAAGGATTTCCAATCGTTTGATATATATTTTATATATGGCAGTTATCGGTGGACTTCATTAACGTCATTTCAACAGACGCACGGACGAATAGAAATGGTCCTATCATCATATCAACTTTTTTGCTCTCCATCGTAAATTGTGAAAATAAAAAAAAAACAGAATGATAAATTGTACACCTTTAGTAACGGGTATAAAAATATTTTATATATGTTTTTTTCGTTATTTTATTATATATTTGCAATTTGACACTTAATACCTTTGTAGTTTGTCACATTTTCTAATTGCATTTACATCATTTTAATTGGCATAACAAAAAATTTTGTAAAACAAATCATATATGAATAAATTGATTGTAATAGGAGAAACAATTTTAAAATTGTAAATTGTTATAAAATAAACAAATAAACGACTCAACAAAAAATTCAAAATTAATGTGTCAAAATAAAAATTTTAATTAGTGCAACAACAATATTAAAAAGAAACAATAAACATTTTTATAATTCAAAACTATTTTTGAAATATGGCATAAAGAAAATCTTTTGATCTATAAAATAATCTCTTAAATTAGGAATAATATTTAAGGAATATGTTTAAACAAAGAGGCAACAATAAATTAAAACTAAAATAAATATTTGTTTGCATTTTAAATAAATATTTTTGTTATCTCTATTATAAGGTTTACACGCAAGACATTTGCAAATTTATTTACTTATTGGTATACAGTTTACTTATTAGAGTGTAAATAAGATGCACGTATAAACGTAGTATATATAAAAATATTTAAGAATCAATATTTGCTTAATTATTTTCAAATATTTATTTTTCTCAAAGCTCGTGGGATTATTGAACAAGAGAATTTACTTTTGCAAAACATAAAAAAATTTTTAACAAAAAATTATGATATTTAAATCTATTTTTAAATTCATTAAACACTATTAGCTGATATCTATAATATATAATTTAATTGGTATTAATGATTATTGACATTACTAAAGCTTTTAAATACCAATAGTAATAAATTTCAAATACTCTGCATCAATTACTATGAAAATAAACAAAATTTTCTTTGAAAATTCATTACATTTACCAGCTGCTTGCAAAGATTTTGTCTTTTAATTGACAAAATCTTTGTGAACAAGTCGAAAGATATTAAATAAGTTTTGGTTACTTGTAACATTGAGCATGAATTTTCTTTGAAAATTTTGCAACAATATCATTGATGATGATTAGCTTTGAAACATATCAAGGTAAACAAAATATAAAATAAAGAAATGAAATTTATATGATAACTTTCATATATGATGATGATGATGATGACGATTTAAAATATATATTTCAAATAAATTAAATTAAAAACTTTTCCAAACCTTTACATATTATTGGAAAAGAAAAACAAACACTAAGTAAACAAACTATGTTTATATTATTATCATATTGTATGGTAGTGGGGGACTTTTTCAAACAAGAAACAAAATAAAAAAGGATAAAATGAATTTAATTAAATTTTTTTGTAAACACAAACTAACACTCACATACGCATTTATTTAAAAACACAAACAAATTATGCGTTGACCATTTGTTTATATAGTCAAGAGCTTGGGATGACATTGAATAGAAAGACAAATAGAGATGGATGTTTGGATGATGGGATGAATTAATTGTTTACACAGAGAAATAAAAAAAAAGAAAAGATTAATTAAGTAAATTTGTTTAACAATTGTGGCTACAATAATTATGTATAAATATTTATACAAAATAAATATATTAGCAAACAAAATTTTTGCTTATACATATCCCAGTAGTTCTAGAGACTGTCCTCAATTTTAGGTTTATAATAACTTTCAAATGTTTACTTTAAAGACCACTTAGGGATAGTACAGTAAACAATTGACTCTTGGTTTTTTATATTTTTTTAATAAAAAAAGAAGTAAAAATTAACATAACTTTTGTAAGGTAGGATCTACACGATCGATTTTCTAATAAGACAAATGTCAATTTCTTATCATGATAAAAATTTATCACGTGTAGACCGAATTTATTTATATTATTGCAGCATTATGATTTAATTGATAGAGTTTAAGTGAAAATAAATTTATTTTGTTAACAAATATCTTTTCGAAATTTTATTGCACAATAAATAAATAAATAAATAAATAAATAAATAAATAAATAAATAAATAAATAAATAAATAAATAAATAAATAAATAAATAAAACAAAAGATAATTAAATTATAACAAGGTAACAGTTAAATTTTAAAAATAGTCATCGACAACAAAAATTAAATAATTAAAATTGATTTATTATAATAAAAATAATAGTTCCCATATATGCTGATATTAATACATAAAAAACTGGAAAAGTTCGGTTTTTTAGGATGTTTGTCCTGATAAAAATTATTTAATGTTATGACAGAAAAAATAATATCACTAGCAGAACTGTAGGGATATTGTTGTTTATATAGAAAGTATTGTATATCACACACACGTATACAAAATATTGTTTCCGTAATGAAAATTTTAATTTTTTTTTTTTATTTTTATTGGCCACATTATTGTTGGGGCAATAATCTATTGTTTTATTTTATTATTTTTTTGTTTTGCAATTTTTCTACTTTATCTGTTTTGCTTTGTGTATGTAATAACTACAGTCGGTTATAAAAGTTTTACATAACATTTAATAAGTACCTTTAAATATTCTCTAAAAGCGTTAAATATGAGTGATGAGTAAGTATTGAGTATTAAGTATCCAGTACTGAGTATTTGCCTGTTTTAGGGGTACTCAATACTTTCGGAGTTAAATTTTTCAGAACGGTTTCAAAATAACTCTATAGGGGTACAAATCAATTTTGAAATATATAAAAACAATTTAAAAATAATTGATATTTTCCTTTTCATTCTATTTTCAATAGAATTATTTTATTTTTAAATAAAAGAACATTAATTAATAATTATATATCAACTAAAATATCTATTAAGTGTCGAATATTCTCGAGTATACAAATTACTATTATATACAACAACTATTTAATAGTAATTTCACAATAACAAAATATGCTTTTAAACCCACTATATGCCAAAATATGTACTTATTTACGGTTTCAAGCTTTTAAAGAACTTAAATTAAACTGAACATGGCGGTCTTAATACTGCTTCTTTTTTTTTTTAAATTATAAATATATGTATCTATGTACGATTTTAAACATATTGTTTTTTTAAATACTTTCTTCACATACTGTATAAACATAGTTAAGTATAGTACATTGCAATTATTTATATATAATCGATATTTGTAAATCAATAATACTTAAATATTGTAACAATGTGTCATTTTCGTTGTATTACGAAAATTAATACTATTTTTCTTTTACTACTATTTTTGTATTTTATTCTCTTTTCATTTTCATATTAATAATTTTCCTTTCATTAGTTCTTTTTATTTCTCTCGCTCAATTAGCATTTTATGGTTAAAAAGAAAATTATTCTATCGCTTTTCCGATACTTCATAAAAAAAATCACTATTTATTTTCACTTTTTTTGTTTCGTTTGTTTGGTGTTTTATAAAGTGTGAACTTTGGTGTTTTATGGTAATTAAAAGGGCTTAATATTATTTAATTTGTTATTTTATTGTTTGTTTATTATATAATTTTTTTTTTTTGGTTATCACAAACAAACATTAACGCATAATTTACGCAGATATACTAATACACTGGCATTTAAAGTAAGTATAAGTTGGCAACTAAATATATGTATATAGTTAGTTGGTGGTTTGGTTTGTTTTAGTTTAGCAGTACGTTATTTTTAATAAATAGTTTTCAAGGTTTTTGGCTTTTTTTACACTTTATGAAAATAAGGGAAGTGTACCTTTGAAATAAAACTGATCGGGCAAAAAAAAAAAAAAAATAGTTGTGAAATAAGGACTTCGCATGAAAATTTCCATGCATGCTTTTGGGCTGATAACTTTTGATGTGGTAAAAAATTAATAATTCTGTTAACAGGTTTGTATTTACCATTATGCTACCTTGCTATGTGCTAAGTTTCATGGTAATAGGAAAATTGTTTTTTCTTAAAATGGATGTTTAACAAAAAACACCTAAACATATAATTCAAAATTTATTTTTATGAAGTCTTGCTTTGTGGGGGTTCACACACAGCAATTTTTCTTGCCGCAATTCTGACTTTGTAGACGAGAGAAGTAAGGTAAAGAATGTAACAGTTTAGTATTCTCTTTTCCCCTTTCTCCTATAAACTTAGAATTGCGGCAAGAAAAATAGCTGTGTGTAAACCTGGGCATTGGTCATATAAAATAATTGCAAGGAAAGCAGTTGTGCCGCAAAATACAGTTTTCTGGGTCATAATATTATACAAAGAAATCATGATCACTGAATAATAACCTTGTAATGGACGACAAATATTATCTTGAGGCTATAGGATTCAAGCAAAATAGAATGAATTTTGAGAGAAATTCATCTCATCTCTGAAAGAAAAATGTCACCAAAAGTCAATTGTACTGAATTTTTATCTGAAATTTTGAAAGGAAGTATAGCCTGAAGACTCATAAAGCAAGAAAAAAATTCTAATAGAAACGCAAGTGAAAATTTGGAGGAAATAAATAACATGAAAGTTCTTTGGACGATTTTTTTCCGTAATTTTTTTTTCTGTATAGTAGATGATGAAACGATTGTACTGGGTGATTTTTTCAATTTTCTAGCCAATGATTATGACAGAAAATTTTCGTGAATTAAAGAAATCAAAATTCCCAACAAAGTTTTTGATTTGGGAAGTTATAAGCATAAGCAAAAATGGTCGCGTTAAACCAGAAATATACGTGAATGAGTGCCTTTGGAAACAACTTCGCCTTTTCCTAATAAAATTAATTATATAACCCCATTTTTCTGGCCTGTTCCCACTTTTTCTCATTACAACAACAAAACATGGGAGTTGTAACAAAGAAATTGTTGAGTGTTTGTACCGAATGATGCTAATCCATTAAATTGTCCGAAACTCCGTGCAATTGAAACATTTTGAACTCT
Source organism: Phormia regina (assembly GCA_001735545.1). Classification (NCBI taxonomy): domain Eukaryota; kingdom Metazoa; phylum Arthropoda; class Insecta; order Diptera; family Calliphoridae; genus Phormia; species Phormia regina. Next base: position 6,800 of record MINK01172410.1, read on the forward strand.
AGTTTAAAAACAATTAAAGGACATTTAAAGCTCAGTATAAAAAGAAACTGAGTTTAAACATAAGTGGACTTGTTTGAGCACAACCGTAGCCGAAACACTATATAACCTTTAATTAAAATAATACTGGAAAATATAATCTATTTTCTTAAAAACCAAGCGGAACTAATTTATTCTTTTATGTTTAGAACTTAAATATAACAGTCATTAACAAAAGTATCATTTTAAAAGAATTTACCCACTGGTTTAGTTTTTATAAGCAGATTTACATGCACGGATTTTTTCGTACGCAGGTATTTTCTTTAATCAATATAAAAAAATTCTAATATCTATTAGGTATACTTCCTCTTAAATCATATTCTTGTTGTAATATTTTTTTTGTATGTAACCACGTCATAGTATTAGTTACATGTTAACTATTTTTAACACTGGCATAAGCCAAAAACTTATTTTCAAACACGCAATCGATAAGGGATATACGGGAAAAAGAAGACAGTAAAATGTTACGCCTTTAACATTATTTGTGAATTTTAGCGCCAAATATCAAAAAAGAAAAAAATCTATTATTCAAATTTATTTGTTTTTGTTTTTCTCAAGCTAACAATGACATCTGAATAACATTTATCAAAATAAAGGGAAATACCAAAAAAAAAAAAAAAAAATATTCTCTACAAAACAAACAAACAACAGTATTACACAAGAATTTTAAATGAAATTTTCAAAAATTTTCCTTTTGCATTTTATAATAACAAAGTTTTTTTTTTCTTTTGCTAAGCGCAGCACACTACGTTTATATTCAAACACCAAGGATTTTGATTTCAATTGTAAATATTTAACATTTATTTTTTATATTTTTTCCTTTCTATTTTGTAATAACTTTTATTTTTTGTTCAATATTTTCAATAATCAGTTTTTATTGTAAAACATTTGCTACAATTTCGTGTTGTGTTTGCTATAAAGTCTTCCGATAAACTGGCAGACAGACATTCACAGCCGGCTTCTAAAGCATGCAAACACTTATAGTTGGGAGGAAAGAAAAAAATTCTTCTTTGAATAAAATGAAATTGTTGTTTTTTTTTGTAGTTAAAAGTCATAACAAAAAATACTCAAATACATTTACTAATACAGAGATTCGAACACATGAACATTATAGGAGAAACCCTCAATATTTTTGCTACAATTTTTCTATCACTGTGCGAGAATTTTTAATGAAATTTTTGACGACATATTGTAGAGAACTTAAAACTTAGAATCTGTGGGTTGCTAGTGAAATTTGGTTGAATGTTATTGTTTTTGTTTGTGGTGTACTAGATAAACACCATTTTTTATGAATTATAAAATAAATATTATTATATAATTCGAGTGTTTAACTTAATATTTACATTGTATTATACATAGATTTATAAATATGAATGTATGAAAGCATACTTCAGGGCGACAATTTTAATTGTCGGTAATATGATGGAGGGTATAAAACAGATTTGGCATAGACTTTATTAATTAAATAAGAAAAATAATTGAAAGTCGATAAATTATATAATTTTTAGTAAAAATATTAATAAATTTTTATTTTGATTAATTAAATATTTGATACTGTTAAAAACGTAATTGAAATAGTATTTATTTTTGATAATTCATTTAAAAGACCATATTTGTTTGAACATCAAAAAAAATCAATTAAAAAAAATCAATTAAATCATGAAACGGAATTTTAAAATGATTGCAAATTTAATTTTTATTATTTAAAACAATAAAACGAGACAGAAAGATATAGTCAGTCAAGCCCGGTCTTATCATGTATGTGCATCAAAATTCGGGGAAGGGTCTTATATTATACCTGTGACCAATTTTGAAGCCACACTTTTACTAAGTGTTAAATATACAAATACGTCGACATTTATATGAATTTATGAGCTTTACGATGATTTCCGAAAGTGTATGAAGTTGTATGAGGTCCTCATAAATTTAGACACTATGATTTCTACATATATAAAACTCTTTTGTTGTCCAATTTTAACTTTGTACGGGATTTAGGCATATTTAAGTGATTTTCGGAAGAGGGATATATATGACCGATGATGATTGATTTTGACACAAAGATTGACAAATTGCATCGAAAATAAATTTCAATAAAATATTGCTATATTTAAGCTAATTATGATCGTTAAATCTCCAGGAATGTCATAATTACTTACAAATGATGTTAAATAGTGCTCACAGAAATAATTTTTACGGCAGCCATATTATGGTACAAATGATGTTAAATAGTGCTCACAGAAATAATTTTTACACGCAGCCATATTATGGTAATAGGAAAATTGTTTGGAGTTTTTGATCTTGCAAATGTTTTGTCAAACAAAATTTGATAAATTGTTAGCTATGTATAATGATAAGTAAAGAATATTTTCTCATTAAAATTGAGAAAATATTTAATTAGTCTGAACACAGCTTTAATGTTATCATTAAAAAAGATCCTTAGTTTTAGATACTCTACTGTAAAGCAATAATTCAAATGATTTTGAAAATTCAAAAAACATGTTTCGTGGAATTAAAAAAAAAAATATTACGGTCACTCTTGCATGTGCTATATATATACCAATGGACGCACCTTCCAAATACCTTTTAAATGATACCATATTTTATATCTGTTACTATGGGAGAAAATACAAAAAAAAAAAAAAAACTTTTTGAAAATTGGTCCAGCTCAAGAACGCCCAGCTTACAGCTGACCATTTTTTTTGAGGAACATCAAAAAACATATCATGTTAAATTCTGAAGGAGGTAACAAGCCTCCTTTTTTTCTTTCCATAGGGAGTAAGTCACCTTAATGTATATGTATTTTTAAAAAATGATGAGAAGAATTTAATAATAAACTAATATTGACTAAAATGTAAAATTTTAAATTATATATCACAAACCAAAGAATTTAAAAAAAAATTTTTTTTAATATTTTTAAAATCATATAATGGAAATGGTGTTTAACTTTTTCTACAAAGCCATGTGTACAAAAAATGCTCATATGTATATTCAAATTTCAACATACTTGTACTTGATATTTAGAGAGGTGGGCGCTTGCAGACAACCTGACGTTCATCTAATCTTGTTATGATGTTTAGATAGTTAAAAAAAAAAACAGGATGGTGGGCCGTAAGACCACTAGATAATCAACTCTATCTCTTAACTGCTTTATATGACCTATACCAATACAACTAAAACTCATATAAGTAATTGTAGGTTGTCACATTACTTTGATTAAGGTTTTATTATAAATTCAATTTTTAAACTTATAATGTTGGTGTTAAAAAGTAATTTTCAACAACAATGTTTTTAAAAAAAAAACATAATTGTTAAGTGTAACGTTTTTTTTATAATTTTTTATTTGACAAATGAACACATATTAAAGATACTTAATAGTTTAATTGAATGATTGAATTTTGTACATGCGAATAAGCGGTGACTGGCTAATGAGGGTACTAAATGAAATTTAATGGATTTAAGTAGAAATTGGGGCTAAATATCTAGAGGCATATAAATTTGTCATATTTTTGCAAAAATGAAATATCATGTTAATTTAATTTAGTTAAACATTAGCTTTAGCAGAAACTATAAATAGATTTTATTTTCCAATTAATGGTTCCACTACAAAAAAAAAAAATAAATCGATTTCATTTTTATTGTCATTTTTAATTAAAGTTTAGGCTTAATTGAAAATTATCTGGAAATTTCACATTTTAGGAGTTTAATTTTTCTAATTCTTGCTTTAAAGCTTTAATTAAATTTAGTATTATAATACAAACAAAAATTTGATAATAGAAATCTTTTAAAATTTTTTAAGTAATAGAGGAAACACATGCAATAAATCAATTAAATTTTTAGTTTAAATTTTCACCACAAATATATAGTAACGCATCATAAAAAAACGTTAAATTGACAACAATAAACAATAATTTTTGCCGGTATCAAATAAAGGCTACAGTGAAACGAAAAAGTAAATGTACAAAAAAAGTAAATACAAATTACTGTAATAAAAGGTAAAACTTGTTCGCATATTTTATACTACATCTTATACCTGTAAATTTTATATTAAAGAAATTTATAAAACATCATTTAATTGTAAAATTTAAAAGAGATACATTATTTTTTTACTTTTTTACATCACTGTATATATACTCTCATTACAAATACCATAAACCAGAACATTTGTATGCTTCGTTTAATAGTATTTTACACATTTATTTCTTGTAAAATGACAACGAAATTCTCAACATTTTTATTTAATTCTTTTTTTTTCATAAAGTTGACAAAAAGCAGTCACTGTGATGCGCTGCCTGCTGTTGTACATGAGATCTTTCTTCTCTTAACTGTCATTTAAAACCTTAATATATATATTTTTTTTAAAAAATTCTATATTGTATATTTGTATAAAACGGTTAGAGGGAGTGACTACGTGAATGTGAAAAAAAAAATATATATCATTTCACTTTTTGTGACATGACAACAAATTGATAATGTAATAAAATGATGAACATGTTTGCTTCACTGCTACACATGTTGTAATTGTTGCTGATGTGTAAGTAACCAAAGTAGACAGAAAATTTTTATGTGTTACGTTGTAGAATTAAACACAAACTACTTCAATTTTAAAATAAAAAAATAATAATAAATATACAGTATGTGACACAATTATGAAGACAAGGAACATATGAATAATATTTAAATATTTAAAATGCAATTTTATGTGGACACTATTAGCATAAGTAAATAAAATAATAGAAAATAAATCTTTAAGAAACTTTATTTAAATAAATAAATTGCTATTTTAATTTAATATTATTTTAATAGAAAATTTTGCTGAATTGCTAATCATTTTATTATAATAAAATGTTTAGGTAAAAATTTAAATCATATGACGTCATTTTATTTTTATTATTATAATAATCTTACCCACTGAATAAAATTATATATTATTTTTTTGGTTTAAAACGTACCTGCAAAGATAGAGCAAAAAAGATAATTTTAATTAAATATAATTTATAAAAAGTTAAAATAAGTTCATATTGCATATTTTAAATTTAAATTTTTTAATTTACATCAATAATAATATAATAAATAATTTGCCAAAATCTTGCTTGTGTGACTTTAAATAATTATAATAAAATTAATACTAACAATATAATGATAGCACTAGGTAACAAAATAATTTCAGTTACTATTTTGATACATAATGTTATTATGTATGAGTTTTATTTCGATTTTAAAGAAACTGAAAATTTATATTTATTTTTGCCCAGATCTTTTAAACAAGTAATATGAGGTCTTATGATTTAATAAAAACAAAAAATTTTTTGTTAATCAGAATTTAAAAATGATTTGAATTATTTAAAGTAAAATAAATTGCACGAAGTATTTAAAAAATTAAATTCAAATTTTACATAAAAAATCTAAAATCCAAATTTGATTACGAATAAAACATAAACAATTATTTTATTAATTGAAATTCAACCTATGGAAATATTATATTCAATAATTGAAATGATCCCTTATTTTTATTTCTACTTAATTATTTTTATTATTTTCTAAAAAGTATCATTAAATTATTAATTGATTAAAAAGGAAGAATTATTAAAAGCCGGTAAATTATTTTAATTTAAGTAAAAAATATATTTAAATTTTGATCAATTAAGTAAATTAAACAATTAAACAATTAATTAATAAGTTAGACGATACAGAAAAAAATATCAATTGAATTTTAAAATGTTTTAGATGTTTTAAAATATTTTTAATCTAATAAATTATTTAAAATCAATGTATTCTATTCTATAAAAGGTTTCCAAGAAAAATCCAAATTAAATTTTAATTACAAATTATATATATTCAATTATTTTATTGATTGAAATTCAATGTTTGAATATATAAATTATTATTATTAATTTCAATTATCACTTATTTAATTTAATTACATTTGATTAATTTAATTGATAAAAATAAGAATTAATTGAAAAATGAAAGCCAATAAAATAAATTAAATTTAATTTTAATTAATCGAATATTTGATACAATTAAAAAAGTAATTGGAATAGTTTTTTCTTTGATAAATCATTTATTGGATCATATTTGTGCAAAATTAATATAAAATCTATTTTTTTCGAGCATCACTAGACTGCATATAAATTCAATTAAAATTATTCGCTTTATAATTTTGGAAAAAGATATATGAGATATATAATTTACGATTGTAAACCGCATAATATCCACCATTTTTTTGAAGATTTGCTTTCTATTTTATCGATTTTTAATATAAATAAAATAAACAAAAATTATAAAAAAAATCGCTAGAATAAAACCGTCTAAGAAAAAACGTTAAATAAAATATCATTAAAATTCTTTTTAAAAGAAAAAAATAAAATTCCGGAAAAAAAGACTTAAAATATAATATAAAATCGCTAGAAGAATAACATAATATCTATTTTTTATATATTACTCTAAACTTTTTCTTGCCATTAAGTGATTTTTTAGCAGTTAAGCGTTTTTGTTTTAGGTAATTTAAAGATTTGCTTTCTTCTTTAGCGATTTTTATTATAAATAAATAAATAAATAAATAAACAAAAAATTAATTCCCTAGTTATAAAAAAATCGCAAGAATAAAACGGCCTAAGAAAAAACGCTAAATAAAAAAATCATTAAAATGCATTAAAAGAAAAACATCGACAAAAAAATCACATAATATCCTTTTTCTGTATTACTTTAACATTTCTCTTGCCATTAAGTGATTTTTTAGCATTTAAGCGTTTTGTTTAACGTAAGTTAAAGATTTTCTTTTTATTTAAGCGATTTTTTTATTTTTCTAACTTTTTTTTATGTCAATGTGTAATGACATTTGTTGACAATTTTTGTTATACAGTAATAAAATGTAAACAATAACTTCGATTACTGGACAAATAAAAAAATAACAATCATAAAAACGAAATCCTTGTAAACCAGTGTAAAGTAAAAATGAAGTGCGTGCCACAGTTAAACCAAAATATTTTTGCTTAAAAATTTCTGCTTAAGGTAACAGTATCCTGTCATCATTTACATTTATGCAACAAAATTTCTAATGATTTAATTGCTATAATATATAAAGTACAAATATTATTTTCAGGCTTGTGCATCTTTAAGAAGCAGTCAAGCTAAACATGTGCATCATGTCTGTGTTAAGTCGTGTGTTATACTAAAAAAAATCAACCACTGTTAAATACTTGCAGTATCTTTAAAATATGTATGTTTGTATGTATATGTGTTGAAATATGATTGCATTTGAAAAACACCACAGATACTTGGCTACGTGATAGTTCATACTATTACGTTTAAGAATTTTGTAGTTAGTAGTGGCTTGATTATAAAAATTTAATATTCTAAGAATAAATGTTAGAACATAAGTTTTCGACAAAGATGTTGTAAGAAATTTCTTGATATTACAAAATTTCATTAGAGTTTTTTTATTAAATGTTTTCATAAAATATTAAAAGAAATTTTAAAGTGAAATATGTAAACTAATACACAGAAAAAAGATTGTTAAAAAAACGATTGGAAGAACACAAATATGGTTATAATATGTCATCTTTGATTTTCATTATTAAAAACTCAAAAGATATTTTATGTTTATAAAGTACAAAATATAAACGTGAATTGCGATTCATACTATAGTAAATTTGGTCACTAAAACCAATTGGATTATTTATCATATTTATTTTAAAAACTTGGGTAAGAGTATCGAATTTAAATTTCAATAACAATAAAGAATGGTGGTTTCAAATATATATTTATTACAATAACTAATAAAAAACCATTTTAATTAAAAGAAAGAAAAAACAGTTTGTTTATATATTATAAAGAAAAATTAAAAATTTTAATTATAAAAATAAATAAGAAAATAGCTTTTCTGAAGACGTCCCTATTTTTTATAAACTCTTGGATAAAAGATTCGTTTCATATAAAAGTCATGTTAAACGTATGTGAAGAAATTTTTATTAAATCCCATATTTTCTTATTTTTAAGTGTTACGTGTATCGAATACAGTCAGTAATACCAACCGAATTTCAAGTTAGTAGTTGTAACCGACCAAATTTGATTGGCTTAAAATTCGGTTGCCACAATAAATGTGTTTTCTCTGTGTTAATTTTATTTAAATTTAAAATTTATTTTTAAATATATATATTTTTTTATCAGACATTGATAAATTTATTATAAAAAGGATGTTGAATGTAACCCTAATTTAATTAGTAATAAATTTTTTTGTTGCTTTTACTTCGTGACTATTTCTTTATTTACACAAGTTTTAAATACTTTTTAAATCTTTCTATAAATACAATTTATTTTTAATTAACAAATGAAACAGTTTTGGAAAAAAAGGTATTTTTTTATTTTTAATTGAGTTTTATTCTTATTTTCAAGGATAATAAATATTTCAAATTTAATACGACACGTGTAACGTGTAAGAGAAAATATTAGCAATTTTAACTAGATTAAAATTAAATTTAAAAAAATGTTTGAATCCTTGACTGAAAGTCCTTAAAATAAGAAATATTCATAATAATATGGAATTAATATTAATCATACGTTCGGTAGTCCATTTAAATTTAATTTTATTAAAATATAAATTTTCATTAGTTAAACAAAAAATGTCATTAATTTAAAATACAAATCAATTATATAAGGGTTTAATTTCCTCTTGACACCAATAATCACGTGTGGGCCTCACGATAAATTTAAAGGTCACAGATGTTGTTTTTTTTCCATACACATTTCTAATCTAAATTCCATGATTTCATGCATTATTTAATTAAATAGACAACAAGTTATTTAATAATAAAGATATTAAATAATAAAAATATAATTCAAATGAATTTCTAACTTATTTCATTTATAAATAATTTTATTCAATATTGTGTGCTTCTTTTTATGATTTCATATTTTTTTATTATGACGGTTGTTGTACTACAATTATGATTAAATATCAAATAAAGCCGCCGTTTAACAGACTGATAAATTGCCTTTAAATCTTGGGGCATCATTATCATTTGTTGCCGTGTGTTACTTATTAATAGCAATTTGATTTTGTGATTATAATCTTTATATTTTTATTAGAGATTATTGAGATTTTAATTTTAGGAAAAATAATAATAATTTAATGGAGTAGGAATTTTATTGTGGGTTTTACTATTGAGTATAAATGTTAATCATTGTTGCTAGGAGTTATAGGCTAAAAAATTCTACGAATAGACTGTTGACAGTCACATAAATGTTTAAAAAAGTCTATTGAACTCAACGGAGACACGAATGAATGCACGTGTTGTTGTATAAAACAATATTTAATAAAATCCACGCAAAAGCACTTCAAAATAAGCGATATAGAAGTAGACAAAAGATAAAATTTAAGTGAGGCTCAATTGAGGTCAAGGAAATAATTAAATTTTCTCTGTACTGTAATATAGTGTAATATATACATTTCAGAGATAGCATGTTTTACTTCTACATAAGTAAAGAAAAATAAAATTACTTACATTTATTTTTTAATATTCATTTTAAAATTTCAAATGTCAACAAATTAAAAGTAAATTTTTTGGATAAAAATTTCCAGGAATCTTTGTTTGATAATTGGTTTTGAAATTCAATACACTTTTTAAAAGTCCAGACGTTTTTAAGTTGTGCATTTAAGTTGCTCTTGGCAATCTTAATTTTTTTGATTTTTTCTTTAAAGTGTGCATGTGTTTGTCTTGATAAGTTTTTCTTTTTAATTTCTAACATCAATACATCAATTACAAAGACCTGACCTTGATGAACAACATCTATGAAGTGTCAAAAAAAGACACGGTGGAATGAGTGGTAGAAAAATAGGGTATATTTTTGTTATAACCAAATATCGAAGAATGTATCTTTTATGGAAATTTTAAGTAGATTTTAAATCGGTTAAAATATTTAACTGTGAAATGAAAGTTAGTAAATTTAAAAAAATTGGCCATAATTTTTTATTTTATAGAAAATTTTTAAAACTCTTTTTTAAAAGAAAATTGTAGAAAATAAATTTTATAAAATTATTTTTTGAAAAATTTAGTTTTTATAAAATAATTTTTGGGATCTTTTTTTATTAGAGGTACTGTTCGAAAAATATTTTCTTTATAAGACAAACTTCTCGTTAATTTTTCTTTGTATAAGAGAATCTTAACGGTATATCTTTTTAAGATTTTTTTTATAAGAGAAACTTTTATGATACATTTTCTTTTTATAAGAGAAGCGTCACAATCTTTTTAAAAAAGATTTTTTTGTTATACAATTTATTTTTATAAGAGACAATTCTATATAAATTTTTATAAGAGAAATTTTTGAAAATATATTTTACAGAATATTTTTTATAAAACTTTCCAAAAAAATCCTTTTTGTAGAAATTTTAAAATTTTTTTATAGAATTGTTATTTATATAATTTCTCTTATTTTTATAAAAGAATCTTACGATATATATTTTTTCTAAAGAATTTTTTCTATATAAATTATTTTTATAAGAGAAATTTGTATAGTCATTTTTATAAGAGAAACATTTATGACACATTTTCATGTTATAAGAGAGGCGATACATTTTTTAGACAGATTTTATTGTTATATAATTTTTAATTTTATATAAATGATATTATAGTTATAAGAGAATATTTTGAAACGACTTTCGATAAATTCCTTTTAAAAAATATATAATTTTTTTATTTAATTTCTTTTCTTATAAAAGAAATTTATGGATAATTTTTAAAAAGAGAAGCGATACATTTTTTTGACAAATTTAGTTCTTATAAAAATTTCTTTTATAAGAGAAAATAAGAGATGATTTTTGAAAAATTCCAATAAATTTTCTTTTCATATAAATTTTTATATATTATCAATTTTTTTTTTTTTAATTATTTTTTGGATATTTTTTTAAGAGAATATTTTTGGATCTTCTTATACATTTCCTTACATTTTATAAGATACAATTTTATATGCATTGTTATAAGAGAATATATATATTTAGTAAAATCTATATTATTTTTTATATTTTTGTAGAACATTTTGATATATTTTCTTTTTATAAGAAAAACCTTTGGAAAAATTTTAATTTTATGAGAGAACATTTTCTATAAATTTTCTTGTATAAGAGAATTTTAATCAAATTTATTTTTTAACAAAAACTTCATTTTTTAATACCTTTTAGTTCTATTAGAGATTTTTTTTGATAAAAAAATGCTTAACGCAATTTTTGGTAATAAATCCATATCTCCCAATCTATCGATAGGATCGAAATGATATGTATCGAAGAGTTATCTCTATAACTCTTTCTCTCAGAAAAATCATCTTGTAGTCATTCTGTTATAACAAGAGATAAGATACAAGGCATAAAAGTTGAAAATATATTTAATTATTCTTTATTTATTTATTTATTTATTTATTTATTTATTTATTTATTTATTTATAGAAATATTATCGAATATTTTCAATAAGTTTTTGCTTTAAATTAAATTTTTGATAAAATTTATTTCTTAAAATTAACAACAAAATTTTATTTCTTCCCACTGTTCCTGGCTATTTAGTATTTCTTCCCATCTCCGTATTGACCTTAATGTTTCATGACCATGATTTCAATGCTCAGAAAATTAAAATAAAAAGGAAAGAAAAACTTTGGAATTAAAATTTATTGCTAAACAAAAACATGTTTACCATAAACAAATAACAAATACTAAAAACAACTTTTAAAAACAATCGACTTAAATGATAAAAAATAAAAAGATTTCTTTTTTTGTTTTAATTTTTCTAAAAAAAAAACGAGTTAACAAAAAAAAAAAAAAAAAAAAAAAAAAAACAAATCTCTAAGGGCTTTCCAGGAATCAATTTAAATATGAAAAATTAAGGAGAAATTCTGTAGCACATTAACAATGAATATTACAATGAAAACGTAAATTTTAACCACATTAAAAGGAAAAACACATACCCATTCCATTTCTAAGAGAAATCAAGGTCAGACGACAACAAAATGAAAAATAAATTATATAGATATTTGATATTATACTTTAGAGACATATACATACACACACACACACATACATCTATCTATCCATTAGGTATCTTAGTAATATTCTGTGATTGAAATACTGATACGTACATTTTGAGTGTTAGAATGTTAAGTGCTTATATAAAAATAATATTGAGTGACTTTAAACAACACAAGACCCAATGACAGTAATAGAAAAAAATTGACATTTTAGAAAGAACAGAGAAAATATAGATATGGAAGAAAGGAATTGAAATATTGTTTATTGAAGTTTTACAAACAAAAACAATTAACTAATAATTTTAATTTATGTAACTAATTTTACTTTTTGCAAATTGTATTTTATTCAAATTAAAATAATCTAACATTTTTCTTCTGGTGTATAATTCTTTCATACATAATCTCTCTTTAACGAAAAACTTTTTAAACAATAGATATAAATGATTCTATTGTGTTTAGTTTGTGCCACACATACATATACATTCAGAAAAGGATATTATATCTATTGTTTTTTAGTTATATATGTACAAAAGAAGAGGATTTATAATTCACACTTTTATCTTGACAATGTCATCTTTTTATTCGCAACATTTAAGTGGGGTGAAGAACCTTTTTTAAGACTCAATATATTAAAAAAAAACGCTTATAGAAAATAATGTCACTATTTCCATTCTTTTATTTTGTTACAAATATATTTTGACTACAATAAATTTATATATTTGATATGAATTTAATCAATATATCAGAGGGTTTTTTGCTGATTCTAGGCATCATATTTATTGTTTATATTTTTGATTAATCTTTTATTGAAGTTTTGAAAATATTTTTTATAATATTTTTAAAAAAACAAATATGAGATGACAATCTTATCAATATTTCTTAGCAACTATATTAAATAAACAAATATTTATGATGATTTGCTTATAAAAAGGATAGAAATAATCCATAGTAAGCAAATTATTATACGGTCACATTGGGCAAATATTTGATGAAATAGTAAATATACGATAAATTTTCATGATTTACTATGATGTTTTTACAGGAAATTTACTATAATTTTTATAGGAAATTAACTATAAATTGTAGGAAATTTACGATCAATTTTCTTTTTATGGAAAAATTTACGATAAATATTTTATAGAAAAGAGATAAATATTTTTTATAGAAATTTACGATATTTTTTTTTTATAAAGAAATTTACAGTAAATTTTATTTTTATTGGAAATTTTAATAAAATTTTTTCAAAGGAAATTTACGAAAAAAATTATTTTTGTAACAAATTTACAATCAAATTTTTTTTTATAAAAAAATGAAGATCAAAATTCTTTTCCAAAAAAAAAAAAAAATTACGTTAAATTTTATTTTTATAGAAAATTTACGATCCATTTTCTTTTTATTAAAAATTTACGATCCATTTTCTTTTTATAGAAAATTTACGATTGATTTTCTTTTTATAGATAATTTACGATCAATTTCTTTTTATAAAAAATTTACAATCAAATTTCTTTTTATAGAAAAATTAAGATCAACTTTTTTCATAAAAAAATTTTCGTTAAATTTTTATAGAAAATTTAAGACAAATTTTCTTCTTATAGAAAATTTAAGACAAATTTTCTTTTTATAGAAAATTTATGACAATTTTTTTTTTTTTTAGAGAATTTGAGACAAAATTTCTTTTATAGAAAATTTAAGATAAATTTTCGTTTTACAGAAAATTTACGATAAATTTTCGTTTTACAGAAAATTTACGATAAATTTTCGTTTTACAGAAAATTTACGATAAATTTTCGTTTTACAGAAAATTTACGATAAATTTTATTTTTAGAGAAAATTTTCGTTTTACAGAAAATTAATGATAAATTTTCGTTTTACAGAAAATTTACGATAAATTTTCGTTTTACAGAAAATTTACGATT
>MINK01172411.1:0-22693 GCA_001735545.1 Phormia regina
CGCATCAGCTATAAATTATTTAAAAACTTTAAAATTATAGGCTTAACTTTATGGTGTTTCGAAGCTGAAGGAAAGTCATGAACAATATATGTTTTCCCATAACTAACATCTTAAATAAGATGTTAGTTATGAGGAAAATAAATAAAATAATAAAAGTTTTAATTTAGGAACTTTTACTACAACCTGTGAAACCAAAACAATAACTATTTAAAACCATAAGAAAAGTTTAAGTTCCTTGAAAAAATGTTACACAAAATAAAACTGGTTCCTGAGCTAAATTTGTCAGCAGCCTCAAACACTTGCTGCTTTTTACGCTTCAAATCAAAAAGTTTCCTTTTATGTGAAAACTTTTTTAAAATTTCACATTTTAATATATCAAAATATATTTTAAATAGTAAAATATGCCAAAATATGCATTAAAGCTTAAAATATAAAAAATATGCTTTAACAAATTTAAATAAGTTTGCAACTATAAACTGTCTTGTTGTCCCTGTTTGGCGGTACCAAAGCGGAGTTTGTCGGCTATAATTAGACACCAGCATAATGGAATACGGTATTTTCTGTGGCGTTGCACACTTCATCAGCATTCGTGGTGTCTTATCCATTTGGTTTTCGGTGAAACCTAAACAAAAATTAAAGATTCTTAAGAAATGATTTGAATATATACGTATTTTGCTATAATTCAAATAAATTCTTAAGAATATTATGCTCAATTTATAAAAACTTATTTTATTAAAGTTTAGTTTTACCAACATATTTTTGCATATTTTACTATAAAGAGCATACTTTTTATATTTTAAAGTAACATTTTATATAATTTTCAAATAGAAGGCAAATTTAGCAACAGCACTTGTTATATCCTGCTAACAAATTGAATCTGAAAATAATTTTCAGTCTCCATTTATCTTTTTATTTTAACCGAAAATTAAATAATGTGGGAGATCATATGTAAATCATTAAAAGAAAGACAAGTATTATCTGTAAACTTGTGGCAACACTGGACACTAAAGAAACAATGTTTAGATTTGTATTAGTCCTGCAAATTAAAGTTGATTTTTTCAAGTGACATTTTATAAAAATGAGTAATAATTTCTAAGCCTATAATTATCCTACTTTTTAAAAGGGACGCAACTGTTAGAAATGTAAACATTACGATCAAAACCAGATCAAAACTTTCGGGGCTTATTGACCTGGTAATTCCTTTTAAAATCTTTATTTCCAATTAGTTTTAGATTCTAGGACATTAGAGACAACAGACACAATTATTGCCATTAGGATTCGGGACTTAACAATTCGCGCCATTGTTTAGATATCCAGATATCTAAATTATACCAATTAAATATCCTTTGAAGGTAACCAAAATATAATAAAATGTGTTCACATTACTAATACAATAGACCTTAAGGTATTGAACTTTGAACCATTATTTGATTTCTATTATGAAAGAGTGAGCTCTTTTTCTTCTACGAAAAGTTAATCGGTTAGATTCCTCAGTATAGAACATTTATGGACTATTTTTATGGACTTTTGTAGTAAAAGTAGCTTAATATTATGGATTTGATCCATGTGAAACTATTACGAAAAAGTACAACAACATCACGACAATATGCGAATTTTTAGATCTTCTCTTGGCAATAGGGTAAATTTACTTTGTCCTTTTCATTATTTCAATAGAGTTCGAGTATCAAACATTTACCATTAGAAAGAAGATCATTAGTTTAAAATTGAATCCAAATAAATGTAATGGTAGTACGATTATCGTACTCGTCCTTAAATCTTCAGTATAGATTCGAGGCCTTAAAAATGAGAGGTCTTCTATTGTATTTTGCTTAGTTTTAATCTTAACAATTTATGTTCTTAAGGCTCCTTTCATGCCTTGAATATTCTTGTTTTTAGATTAGAATCCAAAGAAAGCAACGAGGAAAACGTCAAAATTGTCTACATATGCTCTCCTTGTAGAATTTCATATTATTGACACTTAAAGTTATGGTTTAGGTGTCACTTTAGGACTTTTTATTCTCCCAAATGTTTACTCTCGATACCTTGCTAACATTTTCACAAGCAGCAAAAGCAAGAGAAAAGCCTGTCTTGCTAAAATGAAAATATCTCTCATATCTATTTTCTGTAAAATAGGGAAATTTAATGAAAATTTCTTATAAAAAGAAATTTATTAAAAATATCCTATTTTTTCAAAAATGAAGATCAAATTTCTCTGCGCTTCTCGAAAAAGACTTCATAAATAATATTCAAAACAAGGGATCTTCAAGAGATCCGCTTAACAAACCAAAGCCAAAAATTATTTATTCTTCAACCAATTTTGTCAAATATTTTTCATTACTTTGTCTTTTAAAGTTTAAAGAAACTTTGATCAATTTATCTAGTGACTGATAGTGATCGTTTTTTAAATAATTTATATTTAAAATAAATTTGGTGAATATTTTATACAAATAATTTATTCAAATCAAGTATTTACCAAAACATTTAGTTAATTTTTCAATATCTTTCTTTTACATTTTCAAAATCAGAGAATTTTAAAAACTTTAACCTTTACCACCACCATAACAGTCACACACAATAACCGTTAGTTAATGAATTAACACAAATAACAGTCAATAACAGTTAAGAAATTTTGTATGAGAGCAGCTAACAAACAATTGATATTTTTTTTTCTTCTTAAACTTGAGCATCAAATACATACAACTTTTTTCCAAATGGCCTTAGAAAAAAAAAAAGTTGCTAAAACAAGGAAAAAAATTATAAAAATTCTAATATTTTATTTGTTTTCGAAACCGCAAGAAAGTTCTCAATGAAAACAGCAAAACCCCTCCCTAAAAGAAAAAAAAATATTCTTAAGACAGGAATTCTATAACAAAAAGAAAAAAAAAAAAAACTAACTCGATACATGTGCTTATAAAACATGTTGTTGTTGAATGTATCTATGACTTAAACAAAAAACCAACAACAAAAGAACTCTCTTTTCTAACAGCATTTTGTTTTCTAAAAGATCTTTCTTTCTTTTGTTTTTTTTTTTAATTTTTAATGACTCCAAATAATATTTAATCCTCTAACATTTTACGGAATCAAATGGAATCATTGTTGTTGTTTTTTTATTAATAATATTTCAAATGTGTGAAACAGGTTAAACCAAAATAAGAAAAAAAAATACAACAAAAATTAAATAGAAAAACACATAATTTTGCGGTATAAACGAGAGAAACTTGTTTTTACGCATTTTAACTGCATAGAGACGACAAACCAAGCAGGACAGACAGACAGACATTAACAGCGTTTTAAACCAAATATACTACCAAAAAAAAAATTTATAATGAATTAATAAATAGGGGAAAAAATTCATAGACAAATACCAACTAAAAGCAATAGACACAAATAACTTACAAACGGGAATCAACAAATTCATAGACAACTTTTAGTGGATAAGAAACCAAAAAAAATAAAATTAAAAATAAAAAAACATGATTATGGCCTCAAGAGAAAAGAAGAGTTTAAACAAAATGTAAAGAAATTTTAATGAGAGTTACTAGATAAATACTTACTCAAAACTGATAAAATACAACAAAAAAATACACTTACACTCTGAAATAAAATTTATACATATACACCAACACCTAAAGAGAGAGAGAGAGAGGGCGAGCATTAAAAAAACCCAAAGAAATCTTGTAAGAAATGTGACAACAACCGGCATAATTTTTTTATAGGACCGGTTAGTACTAGAAATATTTATATACTAAACAACATTAAGGGAGGAATATTAATTTAACAACAACAAAATTATTACAAAAAAATCATCATCATCATCACCATCAACATCCTCCTTATTGTCATCACTATCGTTTGTCATTATCATTAACATATGTATGTATGGATGTATAAATGCTCATTATTATTCTCTACTTTATGTCATAAATAATTATTGTATTTGTATTATCACTAGTTACACTCACTCGTTTGTAAGCTATACACACTAGTGACTCCATAATTCCATAATTCGTAGAAAGCAAGAAATTTCCTTCTGTTTGATGGGAACCCGTATAATAATATGTTTTGTGTAAAGAGAACGTAAGAAAATACAAAGTATTTCACATGCAACCAAATAAAAATTTAAAAATACAGTTGTGGAGGAAAAAATAGTTAAGAGGAATAATTCAATATTTATCTTTAAAAAAAATAATTTTCACACTTCAACGACCGTTTGCATCTCGAAGAATCAGTTTCCCAATATGCATATAGTTTGTAGAGTTTATTTCGGAATCTTTTCGGGAGATTATTTCGGCATCCAGATTATACTGTGAGCAGATCTCGTTTAGAGAACGGCGTTCGTTTCAAACTACCCAGAACCATACGATTTTACATCTACTGCTCTGATCAGGTAGTGTTTAAACATACAATATTATTCTCTGAAGGATTCTATGGTCATCACAAACTATTCCGTCTGCTGAACCCTATATGTCACTATGTACCGACTTTTATATTAAATGTCGATTATTCTGCAAGCTGGTATCCTTCAGAGACCGGAAATAATCTCGAATCATTCTGGACGAAAACAAAATATCGACCCTTAAAATCTTGACCCTAAAATATTGACCCTTAAAACTTGTCTATTCATTAATATATCTGTAAAATATATATCTACCTACAACAATTGAGCGACCTCATATATAATGCTTGCAATGATCGGGTAGACGGAAGGATGGACAGAAACAAAATTTTCTACAGTAAACCCTTCTCCCCACTTACGAGTTTAGAGCCGTCAGTGAACAAGTTGTTATGAACTTTGGTTTATAGTTCAACGCTCATTTAGCAGTTCATATGTAAGGTGGAGCAATTGAGCATGGATTCATAATAGGCAATCAGAACAACAGACTATATTTGCAAGATAAGAAATTATTACTCGTATCTTCCAGATTGTAGTCCTTTAGTCCTCGCAACAATTTAACAGAAATCGTGGCAACATAATGCCTATATTCTCATGTAAATTCAACATAATACTAAGTGCTCTTTTCTTATTTAACAATTTTGTTCATGCTCTCCATAATAGGAGAATATTAATAATAATATAAAATTGATTCATATCTCTCATTAAAGATATAATGTCCGCAGAGTTCTCAAGAACGAAATTATATTTGTTTTTAATATAATTTCGTTCAACTCCACTGCATTGTTATTCCCATATAAATTATCATCAAATCGAACAATTAGAGCAATATAGATCGGAAACTAGTTCCAAGCCAAAGTAGTACAATTTTACTTCCTAAAATTTTTAATAGAAAAAAGAATGTAATTCCCCCCAAGATGTGCTTTTATTTAAACCTCAACTATAAAAACAACCTAATAGATACTTTTTTTCTTGTTATGAATTTCAAATAAGAGTGAGAAAAAATAACAATCAAAGAGAAAAAGAACTAAAAGAGCGAAAAAACAAAACCTGCATATATTTATGACTCTTATTCAAGAGATAAAATAACTTTAATGGGATTTTACAATTGTCAATGTATTAGAGTAAAAGTATCTGTGTGTTTTTATATATTTCTTTTTTTGTTTTTGTGTTGTGTTGTTTAAGTATTAGTTAGTATAGATGGATGGATGGGAAATACAATGAGAGAAGTAAAAAAAATATATACATAACGTTTGGGTTTGCATTCAAAAGAATTTCACCGACATTTAGTTTAGTGGTGTTTCTGGTGGCAGTCGTACTTCGGACATTCTACTAAATACACACACATATATATACAATTAAATTTATTATTTATATATCAGTAATTATTACAAAAAAGTATAATTAATTTATTAAATTTATAATAAAAAAAGAGAAGAAATTAAGTGTTTATTATAATATTAATGTTACTGGTATTTTTTTTAAATAACAAAACAAAGTTTAATTAATTTTTTTGTTGTAACAACGTTAGAAAAAATTGTTTTTTAAAAAAATCCCCATTTGTGTTATCTTTTAAACAAATACAACAGAAAAATAAATATAGTACATATATAATTAATTGTTAAAATAATTATTTAAAAAATAAAAATAAATAAAATACAAATACAAAAGCTGGAATTACAAAAATTAAATGATAAATTAACTGTTAAAGCTTGTAAAAAAAAAGGTTTTAAAAGTTTGAAATAAAACTTAAAAATTTATAGCAAAAAAAGGGGAAATATTTTAAATTTGAAAAAAAATTAAAAGAAAAATAACCAAGTGTCTTTTGAAAAAAAAAAAATAAAAATAAAAATAAATCAAATATTAAAAGGAAGTGAAAAAGAAGATTTAAAAAATATATATATTTTATATAAGAATTTAACTAAAAAGAAAAGAACAGTTATTTAGCAACAAGTGAATTAAGTTGTTTTTTTTTTATTTGTGATTTTTGACCATTCAAATCCAATCATTTTAATCATTTGCGGTGACCACAAAAATAAACCAGCAACAATATTTAATGCCGGAGAGTAAGATTTCTTTGATTTGCTCATTCTCTTACGATTCTTAAAAGAAGAATTAATAAACAAAACACAAGAACTAAAACTAAAAGAAAACGAAGAAGTATCAAAAAAATACAAAATAACAAAAGAACGTTAAGAAACCTTAAGCAGACCATGTCAAGTATTTGTGTTAACTGCAGAAATAACTACAATAATAACAACAACATCATAAATAACAGCAGCAGCAACAAATATAGCAACAGCAACTATTATTGTACTAGTAGCAACAGCAACAAGTATTTTTATTAAAAAAAAAAACTTCATTAAGTGTGTAGAGAGTGAATGACGGACACAGTGACGACAAACTAGAACTAGAAAAACAAAAACAAAAAAATACTAAAAACTAGACTGTGGGTTCGAGACCTAAGCATTCAAACAACCATCGAAGCAAAGCAACAAATTGAAAACACCTTAAAACCACAACAACAACCATAACAACAAAAGAAGAAGCAACAGGTTGTTATTTTGGCCTGACTAATTTAACTTTAACTTGGTTTGCCTGTTTGTGGGACTAACTGGCTTCTTTCTCTCGCTCTTTGAATTTTAAATAAGCAACAGCAACAGCAACAACAACAACATTCCAAACCAAAATCATCATCATTATTATTATTATTAAAAGCAGCATTAGTAGCGTCATTTATACTGACCACTAAACAAAAAAAAAACAGAAAAAGAGAAAAATATCTAGCCCAGAAAATAAAATTCTATTCCAAAAACCAAAAAAAAGAAATCTGTAACAAAAGTGACATCAACTTATGAAAGATTTTATTTAAAAAAAATTAATAACAATTAAAAAAAATATTTCATAATTAATTAAAAAGAAAAACTGGGTTAAAAACTCACAGAAAACAAACTTTGTAATATTTTAAATAATAAAAAAATCTTAAGCAAAGATAAAACAAATAATTAATTTAATTAATTAATCAAACCAATTAATAATTTAATTAATAACCAAACAAAAAATTATTAAAAAAATTTTAAAAACCTACAATTCTTAACAAAAAAATAAACCAACAAAAATGTTTTATTAACAAAATATTTAAACTAAAAAAAATATATAAATTATTAAAAAAATTTAAAATTTTCAAAAAAATTGCAACATTGTGTTTTTATTAAAAAAATTTATTAACAAAAAAAGTGTTAAAAACTTTAAATAAATTAAAGAATAAAAGTTAAAGCAAAAATCCAAAACAAATAATTACTTCCCCCTCTTGGTTTTTGAACAAATTCGCCAAAATTCCCTTCACCATGGAAACGTTTTATGAAGCCGATCTAAAGGATATATGGGACTCGGATTTAGATCCGGTAAGTTGATTTAACAAATTTCTTGTAATAAAAAAAATTTAAGAAATAAAATGAAACACATTTTTAAAAGACATATATTCATATCATAAAAAACAATAAAACTACTTACAAAAGAATATCAAAGTCAGCAGTAATTATTTAAAAATTAATAGAAATTATTTTTATAAAAAAGAAAATCTAATAAATTGAATAAAATAAAATTGAAATTATTCTATAGAAATTTATATGCAGCTCTTTAAATGAGTAAAATATCTTCAATGAAATAAAAGTGCTTCCAAAAGAATATCAATGTCAGCAGTTTAATAGTAAGATGCTAGACAATAATTTCATTTGTTTTAGGATTTATTATTAAATAAAGATAAATTAATTTTCAGTTCTTGTAATATGTGAAATATTTTTATAAAAAATAGAACAACTTCTAATAGAATATCTATGTCAGCAGTTTGGAAGTAAAGAGCAGACAATAATTTAATTTCTTTTAAGAATAATTTTTAATTTATTTAAATTTTAAAAAAGAAAAATTTAATTTTTTTAAATATGTGAACGAAGCACTTCATAAGTAATTAAATGTCAGCAGTTGGAAAATAAAAATCTGAAAACTATTGAATTTCCTTTAGGAATTATTAAAAAAAATCAAAGTTCTGCTTAAAGGAACTTTTTTTCTGCTCTTTAAACGTATAAAACATTAAAGAAATATAACTAATTCCAAAAGAATGTAAATGTCAGCAATTAAAAATATAAAATTTAAATATAAAAATTATAGTCAGAGAATTACTTAGAAATACTTTTAAACAATTCACAAAAAGTAAAATTTTTATTCAACATTTTTCAAAAATTAAGACGGTTTTATTAGAAACTTTGAACTTAATTAAAATTCTTCTTTGAGAAACAAAAATTCAGCACTTCTGAAGCCCTTTCAGAATGTTCAAATTCATTTAATATTGAGTGAAAGATTTATTTTAAAGAAATTTATAAAACATTCAAATAACAAAAATGTAATTAAAAATATTTTAGTAAAATTTTAAACTTCTACTACTTCTTAAAGAAGCACATTTTCAGCACTTCCCAAGTGTTATAATTATCTCAAAGTTTGTTTAAATAATTTGACCAATTCAAAATATATTATTTTGCTAAAGCAGTTTAATTTCATTAGGTCAGAAGCCCATATTATGTCATTCCCTGGAAGTTATTAGAAATAATATTTTTTAATGGTCCTATGAAAGAAATTTCCTTTACTGTAATTAATGCTAAAAAATATATTTGATGAAAAATTTATACAATAATTTCTTAAAATAATTAAGTACTTCTTGAAGAACCACATATTCAGCACTTCCAAAGCAATGTCTAAAATGTTTTTTTTTAATAACTTGCAACAAAGTTATTGGTTTTTATAAATCATTTGATTTAAAACAAATGTGAAAACTCCTACAAAAAATAAACGTCTTAAACCGTCCAAATTTCATCACTTCAGAAGCCCTTATTTTAATATTCTTTGGAAGTTATTTTAAAGATTTTAGCACAAGTGATCATTAGGAAATAATTAAATTTATTTTAATGAATTGAGCCTTAAAGTATTTATTTTTTAAAAAACTTTTTGGACAACATCATCTTCAGTACTTATTCAGTCATTCTTTAGAAATACTAATGCAATTAAAGGAATAAAAAAAAGTAAATAAAAATTAAAATATTTAAATTGCTGCTTAATTAAACCTACTTTTAGCACTTCAAAATGCCCTCAAAAGCAAGTACTTATTATAACGTCCTTCAGAAGTCATTTCGCAATTAAAAGAAAGAATAAAAAAAAGAAAAAATTTATTATAAAAAAATAATTTTTAAGTAGAATTTAAATATTTCTTAAACAATTAAATCTTAGCTAGCCGATGTTTATTTTCTATAATAATCTTACAAGTAATGAATTTTATTTTATAATTTCTTTAATTGTATATCATTGAAAAGCAATATAGTTATTTAACATTTACTTTTAAAACTTTCTGTAATAATTTCCTTTTAACTCATCTATTATATTTTCTTTTTAATTAATGAGTTTTTAATTTTCTTCACAAATATTTGATAATTAATTAAATATTTCAGCAAAAAAGTGTAATATATTTACTCACCTAATAATGAAAAAAAAAAATTAATTTATTAATTTTTAATTAATAAATTTTTCTTAAAATAAAAACATAATTTAAACAACAATATTGTAGTATAATAAATCACTACAATTGTTATTATTATATATATTTTTGTAACACATTTTTCAATTTTTTTTGTATTTTTGCTGTTATTAGCTGATAAAAAATTAACTAAAAGAAACTTTTTTTTTACACAAAAAAAAATGAAATATTACTTCAGCTACAGAATTCAATCTATTACGAGCACCAACTTTTCAAATGACTTGAAATCATTAAAAAATATTAAAAAAAATAATAATAACAACAACTACTTATATTTAAGTGATAAGTAAGTGTTCCATTGGAATGAAAAAAAAAAATAAAACAAGAACAAAAATTGTATTTCGTTCAAACAAGAGAATACTATTTCCTTATCAACAAAAGGAAATGTCAAAGATTGTTGTTTAAATTTCTGATTGTTTTTTTTTTTTTTCAACAATTTGTTGAAGAAATTCTTATTTTGTGGTTGGTTATTTTTTTCTTTGGATCATTACTAGAAGAAAGTGGGGGTGTTTGTTTTTTACTTGTTATAAGAAGAAAAAAATAGTAATTTATTTAATTGTTGTTTTTCATTAGAAAATTATTATTAAAAAATATAATAATGTAGCTTTTTTAAAAAAATTATTAAATAATGTTTAATTATGTAAAAAAAAAAGAAAACCAACCCTGACTTTATTTATTTTAAAAGACTTTTATCTAGATTTTTTTTTTACCTTGATAAAATTATTTGATATAGTACATTTTGTGTTGTTTGTAGACATGTTCAAATCAATATCAATTAAAAAATTATTACAAAATAATTGTTATTTATAAAAAAAAAAATATTAAATATAGAAACAGACACGAGCTAAAAAGAAAAATTACTCAATCTCTGAAAATAAATAATAGTAGAGAAGTGAAAAATATATTTTAAAAATATTATAAATAAACTGATGTCTGAATTTTTCACACCAAAATGTTGCCCTTTTTCTGCCCTTTAATTTGTATTGCAAAGGTGTATTAAGTACCAGTTCGGCATTATGCTGAGGACTTTATTGTGTCGTAATATAGTTTTATCTTTAAGTCTTTATTAGGCCTTAATTCCAGTTCAACTATAATTGTATGTTTAGCTTTAATTTTAAGTATTTTTTTAAAACCAGTTCAACTTCAATCTAGCAGCATTAGCTTTAATTATGACTTTAATTTAGTACCAATTTAACGTAAATCTTGGCAATTTATTTAGTACCAATTTAAGTATAAACTGGCATTTAAATTAGTCATAGAGTTTTCTTAAATATAAGTATTGATTTAGTCTCAGTTTATCTTTATTATAGATCCTAATTGAGTCCAAGATTTTCTTTATAATTTATTTAATCACATGTTTATATTAATTTTGGGCCTTGATTTAGTACCAATTAAATTGTAATCTTGAGAATCAATTTAATTCTTAATTTTCTTTAAACTTGGCTGTTGATTAGGTCTCAATTTATAATTAATTCGTATTTAGCACCTGATTTTTTTCAAACATGACTATTTATTTGGTCCTATTTAAGCTTTAGTCGAAGTATTATTTAATCCCATGTTAACATTCATCTTGGATCTTTACTTAGTAGCAAAATAACTGTACTTTTGGGTCTTTATTTTTATAAATTTTACTTTATTTAGTGTCAATTTATCTTTAAATTTTGGGTCTTTATTTAATCCCCGATTTGCTTTAAATGTGACAATATTCTTAGTTGCAATTTTCGTACTTGGGGTACTTTATTTAGCCTTAGTTTAAGTTTAACCTTTTCTATTTAGTCCCAATTGCAGGCATTCATTTAAATTTATTTGAACTTAAATCTGTAATCTTTATTTTGTACTAAATTAGCTTAAAACTTAACCACTCATTAAGTCTTTGTTAGTTTTAATTATGATTCTTTATTTAATCTCAGTTTACATTAAGTAAATAGTTATAATTAAAACTAATTTGAGGTAAAATAAATACCCAATTTTATCTCAAATTAGTTTTAATTATAACCATTTACTTAGTCCATATTTAAATTTTATTATGACTTAATATTTAGCCTTACATTAACTATAATCTTTGATCCCTGATTATCCTTAGTTTTGAATTGTGGTTATTTTTTAATCTCCGATTAACTTAAATTGAAACTCTTTTTTTATAGAATTGATTAAGTTTCAGTTTAACTTTATTTAGTCTCATATTTAATTTAAATTTTAGCTTAAATCAAGTTCTCTTTTTAAACGAAGTTTAAGTTAAATCTTGTTTATGTATTAAGGGCCTATTGCTGGCGTTCATTTAATTCTTGTTTGGCTTTAAAAAATAATTTTAATTTAGTACCAAATTAGCTTAAATCTTAGATTTTTATTTTAGTAATTTTTAGCTTTATAGTTATAAATCTTTATTTAATCTCAGTTTAAAGTAAATATTAGTTTTTTTGTCCCAAATTATATTTAATAATGATTCTTCGCACTTAGTTAACCATTGATCTTAATTTAATGTTATTTAACATTTAATTATGATTATATTTTTAATTCCAAATTAGTTTAAATTGAGATTATTTGTTTAGTTATAAGTCTACTTTAGCCAAGAGTTTATATTTAATCTCAGTTTAATTTTAATTTCGATTTCTTATTTAGTAACAAATTCCTTTGAATCTTGATGCTGTTTAATTCAGTTTAGCCTGAATTAGAAATTTTTATTTACATTTTTATTTATGTTTAAATTCTAACAAATTGTGTAAAACTGACCCTAACTTTAGAGTCTTAAAAACATTAAAAGAAGTTATTCATTTTGCAATTGTATTACTAAATCTTCAATATGTGTTTTGTAATGCAAATATTAACTATAAAATTGTAATACAATATTATTTCAATTTTGTTTTATTATTATTTTTTTTTTTAATTTTTTCTTTTTTGCAAAAGTTTTGTAAAAAAATTTACATAATTTTTTTATTTTTATTTCATTTTTTTATCGTTTTAAGAATTAAATATGCAAACTTTACATTTGTGGGATGATGATAATGATTTTTTCATACAAATTAAACTTATCAGTCCAATAGAAAATTCTATTAAAATTCAATCAAGACTCTCTACAAAGCCTTATAATGTCATTAACCTGTTAAAAGCAGGTTAATTGATTTGTTTATGTTCTTGACAGATTCTTAATAAAACTAAAATGCCATAAGCTCTTATATAAAAAAAAATAAAGAAAAAGTTATAAAATAAAATATTATAAAATATGACAAAAAAAAAAAAAAAAATATACAATTATAAAAAATAAATAAAAATACTTTAAATATTAAACAAATTTAAATATTAAAAAAAAAACAAAGGGAAATAAAATACAATTTTGCATTATTTCTAGGGAAGCAGTAAAGTAAGGTGGTTGGCTTCTAAATTTATACCCTTAATAAGCATTTAAGATTTTTTTAAACTGCTTACCAAGCTACTTCTTTATTACATAATATTAAGCTTTATAAAAAAGCTTTAATAAAGCTTTTTATTTATTACACAATTTGTTAACTTTGACAAATGAATTTATCAAACAGTAATTACCTTTAAAATTATAATATTACATTTAGAATCATTTTTGTTTTCAACTTTACCTATAAAGACCTTGTAAATTGAGATTTTTTTCTTAAATATTAAATATTTATGTTTATTTTATACAAAACTAAAAACGTGCTAATATGACCATTTCTTTATTAACATATCATTTTATTATAATTTATTTTTATTTGATTTTTTTTATTTAAAATTTCATTGAAATTTTAAACATTAACTAAAACTAATTTAAAAACAACACCAACCTTTACCAGAAAACAAGGTTATTATTTCTTTTCTTTTAAAACTTTTTCTAAAACGTACAAAAATAACAAAAAAGAAACAAAATTAAAAACTACAAAAAATGCATACTTTCACTTAAAAGTTTTAAATTTCTATGAATTTTTGTTAGGTAAATTTAAAGTTGCAAATGAAAATTGATAATAATATTAAGACTAATATTATATATTAGTTTTTTTATTTTTTATTTTAATGATAAATAATTAAAAAGAAGCTTTTTTTTATTAAATATATTATTAAATTTGTTTGTTTTATTTTAAAAGAAAATGTAATCAAATTTATTTACTTTTATTTAATGAAGCTAAGAATTTAATTGTGTTATCAGTTTTAGTATTAGAAATTAAAAAAAAAAGAATTCATTACAAAATATCTTGATAAGAAATGGGGAAAAAATATTAAATAAAATAAGAGGAATCTAAGCGACTAGAAAAATACCCTAAGAAATTATTAATTATTATAATAAAAAATTAAATATAATTTTAATTAATAAATTTAAAAATTTGATAAAAAGTTAAATTTAATTTATTAAATAAAAATATAATTTTATAACATTTTTATTTACTATAAATATTTTTATTTAATTTATTTTTAATATTATTTTCTTCATTTCATTTTTTTAATTATTATTTTATTAAATTATTAATTATTTATTTATCTATTTATTAATTAATTCGTTAATTTTATTATTTTGTTATTTATTAGTATTTTTATTCATTTATTTATTAATATTTTTATTTTCTTAATTATTAGTATAATTATTTCATTTCTAAATAATTCAAATCTCTTTTAATATTTTTTAATTTATCTTTTATTTTTTAAATTAATTTTTTATTTATTTTATTATTTTTTTCTGTTTTAATTTACAATTTTTGCTATAAAATTAATTCAAACTTTTATTTATTTTTTAATCGTTTATTTTGTAAATTTCTTTTCTTTTTTTATTTTTTTATTAATACATTAATTTTTTATTTTATTTGGTTTTATTCCTTATTTAACTATTTTATTTATTTAATTATTTTATTTATATATTTATTTATTTATTTATTTATTTATTTTATTTAATTATTTTATTTATTTTTTATTTATCCCCTTTTTTTTTGTAAAAAAAAAAACATTTTAAATATTAATTTCCTTTTATTTCTTTACAAATTGATAATTTATTTATAAACCCTATAATATTGATAACATTGTTATAAAAAAAGATTTTTTTGGTTTTTAACAATGTTAAACAATTTCAAGTGTTTTCTTATTTTTTTTTTTTTTTTAACAAAAATATACAACTAAATAAAACAAATAAATAAATTACGTAAAATAAAACTAAAACACATAAATTTAATGGATTTTCCCTTTAGTAGACATATCAGTTTCCCTCTTAAAATAAAATGTCAATTTTTATTTTATTAATATTTTTTTTCTAACTTAAATTATAAATAAAAAAATTCTATTTATTTATAACGAATTCCAAGAATTTTGAAATGTGAGAAATTAATTAGAAAAATAAAATAATTAAATAAATAAAGAAATTATAATAATTAATTAATTGATATTTTCCTGATTTGTTATTTGCAAATACAATAATTATAAGGAAATTTATAAAGAGATGATAATAATAAGAGAAGATATTATTAATAAAGAGTCACAATTAAAAAAAAAATTAAAAAAAATTATAAAAAATTATAATAATTTTATTTTAATAAGAACCTTACTTATTAATACTAATCAGAGATTTAATAAAGGGATTAAATGAAGAATGCAATTTAAATGTCTAAATTAAAATGGAAGATTAAGACTTAGCTGGGACCTCAAAACCATGATTAAAAACGATAACTTTGCTTTAATCGTATATTAAAAAATAACAACGTTTAAAGCTAAAATGAGACTTAATTAGAATCCTATGCAAAAGTTAAAGTAAAGACTACTGAAAAACTTAATATTAAATGTAAACTGAGAACTATGAACAAACCAATTCTACAAATATAGTTAAACTGTTAGTAATTCAAGGAGCATAACTTAAACTAGAGTGGTAATAAATAAAATCCAAATATCAAATCAAAACTAAGATTAAAAATATTCCAAATTTTAATTTAAGAAAAAAAAACAAAGTTTAATAAAAATTTGGACAAAATAAAGTTTACGATTTATGTTGAACTGGGATTAAATAAAAATATTTAATCAAAGTTTAGCATGAATTAAAAATAACTCTCATTTAAGATGCAATTAGCAAAATGTTTGCGCTAAGTAAAGACTCATAAATAAAGCTTAACTAGGAATAGAAACATATCCCTTACGAAAACTTTATTGGGTCTAGATGAAATTTCTAGGTTTAAGTTTAACTGAGATTAAATGAAAAACCTTGATTAGGAATAAATTTAGATCCAATAAAAAGAATAAAATTAAAAACAAACATCTGTAGTTTATTAAAACTTAATACATACCCTAGATTTGAGCTAAACAAGGATTTAAAATAATCTTGGTTTAATTTAAACAAAAGTTTAACTAATACCAAATAATCAAGAGTTGATTAAAACTAACTAAAACAGAAGTTTAAATCTAAAGAAAATAAAAAGATTACAATTTAACTGGGAACTAAATATAAAACCTAAACTTGGTGTAAATAATAGCAAGAGTTTAAGTTTAATTTGCACCAAAAAATAATAATAATTGGGAATAATTAAAAATTCTTTAATTGAAATAATATTAAGATCAAATAAAACACAAGATAAAAACTAAGTTGAAACAAAACCATTAATAAAGCTAAAATTGTATTAAAAAATTATTTAGAACTTAAGCTTTTTTAAAAGTAAAAAAGGAAAGATTAATGCTAAGCTGAGATTAAATAAACTTTTGTGATTAAAGTTAACTTGATACTAAATTTAAAGTAGGAAGTAATATTTAAGTAACAATTAAATGTAACCAAGATTAAAGTTAAACTTATATTAAGAATTAATATGAACTAAAGCTTAATAGGGACTTAAAACTTAATACTCATGATTAAACTCGCGTTAAAAACTAGTATTAACTAAGGGTTAATTGGGTATAAAAAATAAACTTGTGTAAATATAAACATTAACTATAGCTTAACTGAGATTTAAAGAAGACTCAAGTTTATAACTAATCTAAGATTAAAACAACTTTTACAAATTAAGCTCAATTAAATCTGAATTGGGATTAAATAAAAAGTGAGAAATAAAGCTCAAGTGGAAGTAAATTAAGTTTTGTTGGGGCTACATAAAGTTCCAATGTTAAAGCTAAACTAAGATCAAACAAAACCCATTGGTTAAATAGTAACTGAGATTAAATAAAACTCTTGTTTAAAACTTAATAAAAAAAACTTCAGTTTGAAGTCAAATAAGGGCTTCGATTTGATTTACTTTTTAATAAAGGATCAAATAAAAAAATATAACCTATGATGAAATAAAACCTAAGTTTATAACTTAATAAAAAATCTCTCAATTATAGTTTAAGTAAACTAATAAAAAACTTTAGTTTGAGTTAACAGAGATAAAGTAAAACTTGAGTTTAAAAATAAACTAATAAAAAACATTAGTTTGATATTTTGTAAGTTTAAACAAATCAATTTAAGCTCAAACCGAAAAATTAAATCGGCGTTTAAAACTAAACTAAGCTTAACTAAAGACTCTCGTTTAAAACCAAATAGATGGCAATATAGACTTTTAATTAAATTAAATGTGTTGTGGAACCTTAACAAATTTTGGGAAAAAGAAATACTAAACGATCTTTGCAAATTTTTATTTGAAAAAAAGTTAATTTTCTTTTCTATGACCTTGGTTAAAATTTCCTATAGGGTTTTTGAACTTTCTATAAAAATGCATATTTTAAAATTTTCTTTTTTTTTCAATTGATAACATATCAATTTATTTATTAAATATATTATAAACAATTTTCAAAAAATATATATAATAAATGAATTTCATTAAAAAAAATGTTATCTTAAGGTCATTTTCTGCTTGATATGCTAAGCTCATCGAAAATTTTTTTTGATGATGTATAAGCACATTTTGTCGTCAAGATTTAATTATTTTAATATGAAAAAAAAACTGAAATGAAATGGAAAAAATGCATTTTAACGCAGATTATATATAAAAAAAACCTTATCTCTTTTGCTGGTAGTGTTTTCGAAAAATATTAAAAAATATTAATGAACTTTTTGGGTATTTTAGAAAAAATAAAAGCACATGTGCGTTGTATTCTAAAATAATCATTATTTAACAAATAATAAAAATTAGAATGGAATTGTAGACTTTTAAAGAAAATTGTATAATAAATGCAATTGTTTTTTTTTTTTTTTTATTAGCTAAAAATTAAATCCGGTTTGTCGGGCATCATATACGATTTTTTAGGGGAGAGAGGAGAAATTAATACAATCTCCTGGTCTCTCTCGTCGACGAAGACTGAATTAGAACAAGAAAAGTTGTTGGGTGTGAACAGCTATTTAAGAATATTTTAAAAAGGAAGGAAAAATTTAATTTGAATTGAAATTAAATATTTAATATTAAATTTAATTTTAAATAAAATAAATGTGAATTAAAGGGTTAATATTTTTATATAAAAACCTAAATTTATAAAAAATTCTGCTTATGGACTAATTTTTTGTATTAAAAAAAAATAATAATAATAAACATTACTTAACAAAGTCAGCATTTTTTAAAGAAAATAAAAGTGTAAGCATATCGAAAAAAATACAATAAAATTAATTACTTTTTATTTAACAAAAAAAATAAAATAAAATAAATAAAATCCCCAACAAAACTATATAAAAAATAACAACAATTAATCCCCTTTAAAGAACTTATGCAGACATTAAAGCGACATTTTGAAATCGTTGAAAATCCATTGAAAATAAACTGTCAATATTGAAAAACAAAAAAAAAATTGTTATTAAAAAACAATATTGAATAATATTAGGTAGATTGTTATTATTTCAGCTTATTATTTATTTTTTGTTGTTGTTGTTTTTAATATTATTTTTAAATAATCGTAGATAGCGTAAATAATTATAAAATTATGATACATTTTACTTTGGTACTAGAGGTACTTTTTTTGAAAAGGGAGGGGAGAAAATTGTGTAAAAAAAATTATAATTGACCACAAATTGTAATAACAATGGTTGGGGGTTTTTTATGGATTTTATTTAGAAAAAAAAAAATATGTTGCTAGAAATTTTACAAAACAAGAGCAATTTTATTTTCATATTTAAAATATTAAAACGAAACAATACAGTTAAGGAAATTTTATTAAGGGAAAGGAAATTTATAAAATGTTAAGAAAAAAAGTTTTATAAAATTTTCAATATTAAAACCAATTTTGAAAAAAATAAAAAAATAAATTGAAAAAATATATATAAAGAATGTAAATCATATATAAAAATATGTAAGAAAAAAGTTACATATTTTTTCTTTTTTACAACTCCTTTAATTAAATATCCCTGACTGTTTTAAAAATTAACCACATTTTGCATTATGGGTAGGGCTGAGGCATTTAGCTGAGTATAGGAAATAATTTATTTAAAATTAATGTTTAATAATTTTAAAAAATAATTTCTATTTTTATAAATAGAAAAACTTTTTAAAAACATTCATTTCTTGTTTAAAAATTTATAAAAAAAAAAATAATTGTTTAAAAAAAAGAAAGGTGAAATATTTAAAATCCAAAAGAGTTATAAGTGTCATGAATAAGCAAAAATTATAAACTTGTTTAAAAAAATGTGGTTATTTAATAAAAATTAAAACATTTAAAGCAAAAATTGTCTTAATTTTTTTCATCTATTTCTTTCTCCCCGTAGCTTGAAAATAAAAATTGAATAAAAAATTTAAATAAAATATTAAAAAAAATCAATTCAATATAACAAGCGTTAATTTTTAACTCTGACATTTAAAAGAAAATTAAACAAAGAAAGAAGAAAAAAACGCATAATACTATAAAATTTATATAAAATAAAATTTTAAATGGTTTTTAGCAACGCCTGCAGTTATTTATTAAATATACTTTACTTTGGTCTATTTCAATTCATTTCAAAAAAAAAAAAGATTAAAACCTAAAAACTCAACAAAATTGTTGCCAAGAGTAACAACTTTTTTGTTTAAATAAATAAAATTTTCAAAACCAAACTTAATAAAATAAATAAATAACAAAAAAAGTGATAGGCACTTAAACAAAAAACAAGATGAGACACTTGATAATTTAAATACAAGAAAAAATAAAAAAACAACAAAAAATCTAATAATAAATAAAAAATAAATTTATTTAAAAATTCGCATAAAACACCTTTCAAATAAAAATTTTAAAATCAAATCTCAACAATTTAAAACAAGAAAACGTGCAAATTTTTAATAACATATGTTACACAAACACGTTTTTTTATTTTTTATTATTTTTTTCCTTACAAAACTATGACATTTACCAAAAATACTTATACATACTCACTTATATTATACTCACAAACAAAAAAACACCAACAGACTTGTTGCTAAAAAGTGGGTGGTTAAAGGGCGTTGTTGTTAACTTTATCACAAAACAAAACAAAAAATAAGGAAAATCTTCTTCTTTCTTCAACAGAAAAAGGAGTGGGAAAATTGTTTTACAAAAAAAAAGTGAAAATCTAATAAAAATCATATGTTTCTTATTCTAACACTCTCACCCACGTGGTGCGCTTAAAAAGCTGCGCAAGAAAATTTTGCAAAAAAAAACCCACCATCAAACGTCACTATTACAAACAATTCTCTTAAAATTTGCTGTTGTATTTTAAGGTTTTTTTTTTGTATTTTTTGTCATCTTTAGATAATTATCTGGAACTCTTAATTTATTAAACAAAGTGAGGGATTTTTTTATTTAGAAGCAAACAATGGCTGCTCTTTATTTGAAAGAAAAAAAAAAAAAAACCTAAACAAAAAATTAAAATGTATGTCAAATCGATCATATCCATATGGGTTAAGAAAAAATATAAGAATAAAAAAAAGAACAAGCTTAAACACTCAGAAAAAAATGCTAACATTCTCACTTTTTTTTTTAAATCTTTCAAATAACATATATAGCTAATGAAAATTAAAAAAAAAAGAAATATATAATTTTTATAAAATGCTTTATTAAATTATTGAAGCTATAGCTTTTTTAAAAAGTTTTTAGCTAAGATAATAAATTTTCGTTAAGACTTTCAAATATACCAAATTAAAAAAGCTGCTTTTAAATAAAATTGATTTATATTTTTATGATTAAAACAAAAGCTCTTTTAAAAAGCTTTTAATTTTCAAGCTCAAGATTTTGGGGGAGGAAAATAGAATGACTTTCACAACTATTTCCTTAAATTTTATGATTTAGTACAAATTTTCCATTAAGATTTTTCATTTTGGGAAGGGAATTTTCCCTTTTTCCCTCCCCGTGGATCCGCGCCTGGTTAAATCAATGTAATGTATTGAAATAAATCAAAAGTTTTCTATTTCAAAAATAAAATTTCTAAATTATACAAAATAAGTAAATTTAACAGTTTTAAAATTTAACTATTAAATGGTTAAGGCAAAAGCTTTGTTTAAAAGCTTTCAAAAACTAAAATCGTGTAATTTTTAACTCAAGATAAAAACTATTTTAAAAAGCTTTTAGTTTCGAAAATAAAGTTTTGTTAAATTATTTATATTAACCGAATTAAGAAATTAAGCTTGATTTAAATAAAAGTTAATCCATATTAAAGGAACAAAGTGTAATTTGTCTTTCAGATCTTTATTAAAATTAAATTAACAATTTTATTAGTTTTTATTAGAAACTAATAATAAAGCTTTTCTTTAAAAGTTTTCGATTTAAAAAATCTATTTTCGTAAACTGTTTTTAATAAAAATAATTCAACAGTTTTGCTGGATTTTATTGGGAACTGATCTTTCTTCAAAAGCTATCGGTTGTAAAAATAAGTTTTTTTTTTTTTTAATTTTATAAAATTAGAAATTTGTATTGGTTTATAATAAGACTTGTCCATATTAATTTAATAAAAGCTATATTACAAGATTAAAGCTAAAGTTCTTTTTAAAAGCTCTCGATTTCCAAAATAAAGTTTCGTTAAGTTTTTTAAATTGCCCAAAATAAGAAATTCTTTTGTACATAAAAAAGAGCTTATCAATATTATATGCCTATAGTAAAAGCTTTCATCAAAAGCTTTTGGTTTTTAAAAATAAAGTTTCGTTAAGTTTTTTAAATCGCCTAAAATAAAAAAAAATTTCGTCGATTTAAATAAAAACTTATCCATATTATATGTCCACAGCATAATCTCTCTACAAAAGCTTTTGGTTTTAAAAAAAAAATTTCGTTAAGTTTATTAAATCAAGTAAAATAAGAATTTTTATTTGGTTAATATTAAAACTTATCCCTATGTGAATTGTCGCAAGAAAAAGCTTTTTCAAAAGCTTTTTTAAAAGTTTCGTTAAGTTTTTTTAGCTACACCAATTTAAGAAATTTGTATAAATTTTAAGAAAAAAATGGCATATATTAAAGGTATATTAAGTATAAGTTTTTTGTAAAAGCTTTCGGTTGAAAAATTAAAGTTTCATTAGGTTTTTTTTATTAAACAAAATTAAGTTTTATTATTGATTATTATTGTTAAAATTTTAAAATAAACAGAAATTTAGAATTTAAGTGTATTAAATTGTCATGTTTTCGATAAAAGCTTTTTTATAATAAATGTATAAAAAGAAAGCTTTTATCTTTAGCTTAATGTTTTCATATTTTTTTTTTTTTTATCTTTTAAATTTTCATTGCTTTTTTAACATTTCAATTATGTTTATTATTTTTATCATAATTTTCTCTCGAGTGTATAAATATATGCATGTATTTTATTTCTTATTTTTTTTTAATTATTGTTCGTTTATTTATTACTTATACGAGTGTATTAGATG
>MINK01172412.1:0-18747 GCA_001735545.1 Phormia regina
TTATTTTTGTCCATAACTCCTAAACTAAATATGGCTGCAACTTGAAATTTTATATCCATATTGAAAAAATTTATATCAACCAAATATAGTTTTTTATTTCCAACTTTGACCTTAGAACTTTTGATGTAAAGAACGATGTACATATCGTTATAAAGGTAATATCTTTGTCCATAATATGCAACAACGACTAAATATCTGCCATGTATATTTAAAAAATTATTAAAAGTTAAATAGATATTCATTTGTAAGGTTCTTAATATTTTTTTCGTTTTTTAAATCGTCATATTTCCTTACCGGGAAAAAGCATGGGTTCTGAAATTTCATGGTTCGGAAACACTTGCAATGGTCAATGCATGTAGCATTGAAATCGGAGATGTTTAATCCGATTGCGGTCCGTTTTGACATGGAATCACTCTAATATATTTTAATGCTCCATCCAACTCATGTAATTTTTGTATAAAAATATAAAAATTTTTCTATAATTAGCGCCCTCTGCAGGATTTTTAACGTAATATATTAGGTTCAAAAAATATATTTTACTATTCCTTAGCTGTTTTTTTAAATTTGTGATTAATTTTTATAATTCTTTTACTTTAATTTAACAAAATAAATTACGTAAACATTAAGAACACTTTAAAATTGTAGTAAAAAGGAAAAAAAGGTATTTTTTCAATTAAACTTTTTTTTAAGTTGTGACAAAAAATAAGCTCTAACTATTTTTAATCTACTAAATAACTATGAAAACTTACATAAAACGTAAAAAAAATTATAAATTTTTTATGATTTTCTTATATCCTTCATCAAATTTAAGGAATTTTTAGGTTTTAAAGAAAAAATATTTGTGAATTTAAGCAATAATATGTATATATTGAAAAAACTATATTTAAAACGTAATCAGGATCTTAATCTACCCATATTCTGAGGTACTGAAAAAAAAAACAAAAGTTCGATGCATTTTATCAAAAAATGAATTTTTGATGATTTTTTCTTAAAACTTTTTTTCTTAAAACAATTTAAAATCAGTTTTTTGGTTCATTAATATTGGATTTAAATTCTCTGATTTCAGTGCCCTCTAGTAGCCACAAAAATAATTTTATTCAAAAAAAATATTTTTAAGTTATATGATCTATATTGTTACCTTTCCAAAAGCGTATATTTTAACTCAAATTGAATTTTTTTTATTGATTTTTATCTATGTAAAAAAGCACTGTGCCGTGGTTTATTTGAAACAAAATCACTTATTGTCTAGAAAAATTTTGAAAGTCATGTTTGGCGGCAAATAGAAATCTACAAAAATATTAATACAAATTATATTAATATAATAAAATATAATCGCTACAAAAACAAAATACATACAATAATACTTTAAATATTAAAAATAATATTTTTTCAATCTAATTTTTATTAATAAATCAATCATTTTATTTTGATTAAATACAATGTTTTAATCAAATTACTCATAAAGATTTGTAAAAAATATTTCACAGATTATAAATTATTAGCTGGAAATAATCTCATGTGATTAAAAACCCAAAAAGAAAAAAAAAATTAAATAAAAAAATGAAATTATTATCAGTTTACTCAAATGACGACACATTTTTCTCAAAGGTAGTTTAAAGTACATGGGATGTTTTAATTTCATTTAGACAATAATTATTATTTTTTTTTGTATTCTATTCTGGTTTTGATTA
This sequence comes from Phormia regina, assembly GCA_001735545.1. Classification (NCBI taxonomy): domain Eukaryota; kingdom Metazoa; phylum Arthropoda; class Insecta; order Diptera; family Calliphoridae; genus Phormia; species Phormia regina. The sequence goes on from MINK01172412.1 coordinate 1,692, forward strand.
GTTAATGAATTTGTGGTGATTTTTTTTTTTTGCCCAAAAAAAAAATATATATAAATATAATTTGAACATTTATGATAAGCAGCATCAATTTAAATTTAGTCATAATCGTTTAGTTAAGTTCAGTTGAAATACATCTTTCATTCATTCATAAAATCTGCAAGTAAACGGTTCTTAATATATTCACCGATCACAACATGATGCTAAGCCGTCAAAGTTTACAACAAATTGCCAAAGGCATTAGACATCAATTGAATACAGGATTTGTACGATCTTTGAGTGCCTCCGTTAAGGAAGGTGATCAATTGGTGTTAATTAATGAAACCCAGGACTCTCCGGTGACAACAAATGATTCTACATTAAAATTTCCTGGTGTATGGTTGCGTGATAATTGTTTGTGTGATAAATGTTTTCACAAGGACTCTTTGAGTCGTAAACCTTTGCGTTGGAATAATTTCGATTGTGATGTTAAAGTAGAGAAAATAAGTGTTAATGAACAAACCAAAGAAGTGCATATCAATTGGTCGGATAAACATGAATCTACTTTTAGCATGGAGTGGTTAAAGGAACGTAGTTTCTGTAAGGAACGTCAAGATAACTATATTGATACATGGTATCGTCCTAAGCCACAACCTTGGAGTAAAGAAGAATTTCCTAAAATTTTGAAAAAATTCCAATACAAGGATATAATGGAAAATGATGAAGGTAAGTAAGGAAAATTTCCTGTTTTTTTCAAATAAAAATTAATTTTTTCTTTTGCTTAATTAGCTCTTAAGGAATGGTTGGAAACTTTGGCTGTACAAGGTGTTAGTATGATAAAAAATGCTCCTTTGGATATTGGTACTGTTAAGACTATTTGCAATCGTGTGGGTTTTATAAGAAAGACTACATATGGGTAAGTTGAAAAGAAAAATAAATGTGAAAGTGAAATATTTAAAAAACGTTTTGTTTTATAAAAAATAATTGTCTCTTCAGAAAAGAACATTTTAACCACTTCTAAAGTGCAGCAAAGTGCATATTTTTAACTTTTTTTGAAGTTCTTAATAATTGCTTCCAAAAAGTGAAAAATATTAATTTTTTTTGTGGGAAAAAGTATTAATAATTTATAAAAGAAAATTTCAAAATTCTAAAGCATTTTGATATTTTTATTAAAAAAGGAAGTACTTCAAAATCAATAAACAAAAATTATAAAAAGAACACATCCTACCAAACGACAATGGCTTGAAAAAAGAACTTCTATAGGTCCTGATCGCTAAAAGTTTTTCCTTCCAATGACAGCATAATAATCAAGACTACCATGACCCTTTCAGCTCCTATTTTTTTGTTCTCTTTTTGCTGGATAGTTTTTAATACAAATATCTCTCAAATATTCTGAAAATAAATTAAATTATTCGATTTAAAATAGTCTATGTGAAGAAATAATGAAATTAATCATTATTATGGAAACCACACTAAACCGTGTAATTAAAATTTCAATTTCAAACATTTTTTCTTTAAAAAACTGAAAAAATATATAAAATCTTTCTTTAAGAAAATTTAAAAAATATTTAAAATCTTATAAGAAACAAAAATTTTCCAAGCGCTGGAAGATTTTCTATGTCGAAGGTACCCCAATATAAGTCGTAATAGCTCAACTCCTGAGGGATTTGTGGGGCCACACTTCCTAACTTAAAATTAAATAGTCCTCTATTATGCTGACATGAAATTTAACGTAAATCTAACAAGCCAATTAGAAGCTAGAGATTTATTTCCAAAAAAATTCGATTATTCGGCTCTGCACAGTGTTCCCACGAGAACAGTTTTGGAAATAATTCTGTAACATTAAAACTATTAAATGTATTTGTATGAAATTTCAAAGGGTCAAATTTGATGTGTATTTCAATTGATTTGAAGGAACTTAGTTACTTAACGGGTCTAGGAGACAGGTGGTGGACCTCCAAAAATGGTCCTCTCTGCTATGAAAATTAAGATAAACTTCAAAATTTCATTTATGATTCGATACCTAATCACTTTCAAATACTTTTGAAAAATATTTAAAATCTTTGAAGAAAAAAAAAAAAAAAAATTGCCAAGCCATAACAAATTTTCAAAGGTATCCTAATATCAATCGTAATTGCTCAGTTCCTGAAGGATATGTAAGGCCACACTTCCTAACTAAAAAAATAAAAAATATACAGTCTTCTGTTACGCTTTCATAGAATTTAGAAGCTGTGGATGTTTTTGCAAAGAATTTTGATTCTTCCTCGCTGCACAGTGTTTTCACAACGATTTTTTGAGGAAATAATTCTGTAATTTTGAAACTACTAATCGTATTTGAATGAAATTTCAAAGAGATACTCCATAGGCGTATTCTAATTTATTTGGATGAATATAGGTTCTTGGCGGGTATGGAGGAGGGGGTTTACCTTAAAAGTTGCTCATCTATGAAAATTTTCACCTATATTTTTTGGAAATAATTCTGTAACTTTAGAAGTATTAAATATATTAAAATAAAATTTCACATGGATAATTCTGAGGTATATTCCAATTGATTTGGAGGAATATACGTTATTAGCGGGTCTGGATTGGATCTCCAAATTTGGTCACCCAGGGCATGACAAATGAAAATAAAATCGCCAAAATTAAATTTATGATTTTATTGAAAAAAAAAAAAAAAAATAAAATTCTAATAAATAGTCCTTAAAATTCTCTCACATATGTCTGATTCTCTTTTACTTTTAGAGATATTTGAACCAAATTAAGATTTTGAACCATATTTTTGGAAATAGTTCTGTAACTTTAAAGCTGCATTAAATAAAGTCGCCAAAATTCGATTGTACAAAAAGATGGATAATTTTTATAATTCTCTATAAAAAACATGCCTACATGTATGGCGATCTCTTTTACTTTAATAGATATTTGAGCAAAATCAAATGTTGGCCCTTTTTCTAAAATGTTAATTTGAGTCAAAAAATGTTTCTAAGCAATTTTCTGGATTGTATACAAAATCCTTTTTTTTTACAAAATATATATATCTATGAGGTTTAGATAAAAGTTAAATTATTTAAAAGAAGAAGAATATTTGTAAAAAAATTTTGAGTGATTTTTCAGAAAGGTGGTAACACTTTAAAATCCATTATTTTCCTCTGGACCATACACTTTCTACAGAAAATGCTTAGTGTAAATGCGTGTAAAAAAAATTTTAGTGTAGTTATGATAACGGTTTCCCTACTAATTTTATTTTTTCTAAAATGTTAAAGCTGAAATTAAAAAGAAAAACAAAAAACCTTGGAGACATAGCTACAAATGTAAGCTAAATATACAAAATATATTAAAAAAGCCAAGCCTCTTATAATGACATTGTGACCATTTTATTGAAAAAGGTAAATATTTAAAGCAAGCTTTCTCTGTACTGTAATTTTGGGTATACAGAGCCATGGTGATCAACTTTTGAGATCTACCTTTTATAATCCTACCCTGATAGGGGCCTATACTCCTTCAAATCAATTCCAAACTACCTCAGCCCTGATCATGCGAAAGTTTATTTAGTTATCCTCATCAGTACACAAGTCACAGAACTATTAAAAAAATATATATTAGGGGCTATTGTGCGTATGTGCTAATGTTTGTAATGTAGAAAAAGGAAATGATGATGACATATTAAAATTACTTTCTGATTCGATTTATCGTCCATCCGTCTGACTATCTGTCTCTGTAAATCTTGTGCGCAAAATCATATTTCGTTAAAGTACTTTAATGAAATATAATTTTTTGATGCAAAAATTAAGCCTATTAGAGAAAGTTATAATTATCCTAATTCTTAGCATAATTTTCTATGAAATTCTGTACAAATATATTTTATAATCTCTGTCATAAATTTCATAAAGATCGCTCCATAATTGGGAATAAGTTCCATATAAATATCTCTTCGAAAGATCACTTTATCATGCATAAATCTCAATATGATCGGTACATAATTTATCTGGATTTAACAGATTTGGAACGTGCATTCTAATTGATTTGGAAATAGCGTGATGCAGAATAAATATTTTCTCGTGTTATTTATATTATTATACCCTTCACCAGAGGTGTAAAGTGTACATATAAGTTTGTCCTTCTATTTGTAATTTCCACAATTTTCATCGGAGAGCAAAAAAGTTGATATTTTGTGTATCTTTGTAAAAAAAGATGATTATAGGACCTTGACCGTCCGTCCGTGTGCCGGTTGAAATGGCGCCTATAAATTATATATAATATTTATATCAAACGATCGGAAATCTCTTCGTAAATTTTGTTATATAACTTCAGCAAGATCGGTTTATTAATGGCGGAGATATGCTTTAAAAAAAGTTTATATTTTTTTCTTAAAATTTAAATAAATCGGTTCAATAATAACTGAGAAACGCATTCTTTGGAAGCCCTTGTTTAAGCTAAAATTTAAACTTTTGGAATCAACCAAATTTGTTCACAAGCAACCGATTTATGGAGCAATAATTATAAAAAATTAATACTATAAAGACACACACAAATATGAATGCATATTAAGCATTGTAAAGTACATTTATATATGTGAAAGTACGAAAGCATATTTTAAGACGAAAATTTTAGTTGTTGGTAAGATGGTGAAGGCTAAAAACATATTCGACATAGCCGAAGCCCACTTTCGTTGTTCAATTCAAAAATTAGAATCAATAATAAAAAAAAGAAACATAAGAAATATAGTCGGTCAAGCCCAACAATTTAATATACGTTTGCGTATTAAAATGATTTTCGAATTTTTCGGAAATGTACCTAATATAGAACCTATGGCAAATTATGAACTGATTCGTATGAAATTAGTTAATATTTTTCCCGTTATATTAAACTTATTTGTGTCAAATATTACCATGTAACTATTATTAATGTGGAATTTATGCGAATTATAGTGATTTTCTAAAATGGGCCTTATATGGGAGTTATGCCTAAATGTGGTCAAATCTTCCTGAAATTTTTGATTTTCATTTATTTTTGTAGGGAACTTATTTGAACTAAATTTCATTGAAATGGTGACATAAATAGGGCAATTTTATAGCTAAAACACTGCTCCGGGAATTATTTGTACATGAAAGAGGTGAAATAATGGGACTATAGTGACTTTCTATAGCATTAATCGTTATGCCAAATTTCATTAAATTTTCTTCAAAATTGTACTTTATGCACAAGGTTTATGTGAACACAAAACCAACTAGCCAATCATAAAGCCAGCAATCTAGACGGAAGGACGGACATCGTTAAAAGAACTCAGAAATTAATCCGCAGTCGATTGGTATTGTAAAAACGTTATACTTATGCGTTATAAACATCAACACAAAAGTATAATACCCTCCAGTGGTTCAGGCTATAAAATTTCCATTATTTGATTTGAACCATTACAAACATCAGGAAATATGGATTTTTTTCTTTTGATGTTTTTTTCCCTTCAATTTGAATGTTTTTTCAATTATTTTTAATCATTAAAATTGAAAAATATCTCCGTAATTATTTATGTGACTAATTTGTTTTCATTTCTTTACCAAAAGAATTATAAAAATTCCATTACAAATCACAACATAATTAACAATAAATTTTAAATTAAAAAAATTTATTGAGGTGGGTGCCAGTATTAAAAAGTGATAACAACAATTAAAAATTGATTAACACAGTGCGATAATTTTGTTTGATCTCACTTCAGTGATAATTCATGGGACAGCTTCACATACTTCACACATATATCAGTTGCACACTTAATACAATAATAAATTAAAAAAAGTGTTATTGATGAATTAAAAAAGTGTGTCTTGTCTTATTAATATTTCGGAAGTTTGTTGAACCTGTTTACATTTTGTTTATTCGTAGAATTTTGTTTTGGGAATATTTTTAGTTAATTAATTGTTGTTATAACGTAATTCATACACGTGAGTAAAAAGCCAATAAAAAACAATAACTGCGATGTAGTGTGTTTTGGTTTAAATAATAAAGTTAATAAATATTTATTAACTTGAACTGGTTTTTTTTTTATTAGGAATTTGAATGCAAAATTGTTTAACTGTTTATTGTTATTATTTCTAATTAATTGGATTATTACGTGTTTAACAGATTAAAATTTTATACTTAGGTGTTCTCAATTTTAAATGTGAATTTCAATCTAGTAAAGAAATATTTTTCATATATAGATTTACAAAATCTATCTCTTTTTTCCTCCCCGTGGATCCGCGCCTGACTACACCATAGGTGGGGAATGCATTACGCGTTTGTAAGACCTACAATTGGTCTAAGATCTAACTTAATTTATACTAAGCGGGAGAATTACTTTCTGAGCCAATTTAACGATGCACAGTGGAGCCAAAAGCAAAATAAATTGTTATAAGTCTGGAACTTTGAAACCACTGAACTGATTTAAATAAAACTTGAAAAATTGATAGATGAGGACTTTCAGAATATTGTTAAATGGAGTCTGTAGCTACAGCACGGGCGCCGCTACAGTTGGCCAAAGTAGACTACCTCGAGAATGTAAAGAATATCGGGGCTTATAACTTTTACAAATATTAACCGATTTGAAATATTTTTACATTTTTTAATTTTCCTTAGTAAGACAAGATAAGAATATGCTTACTGTGTCAAATTATCCCGCATGGTTTAAAAGATATTAAGTCTCCTATTTTTGGCCTTGACTTTTTTTGAGCTTTGCCCTATCGCTTTTAAAATTGAAATTTTTTTATAAAAAAGTAACATTATATATTTAATTCTTTAAAAAAAAAAAAAATTTAAAAAGTTTAAGTTTAAAAGTTTAATATTTGACATTTTCCAAAAGAAAAGACCCTAAGAAAACCAATAAATGTAATTTTAAAAAGTTCTGAACATTCACCCTACATTCAGCAGCGGTGAAAAATGATCAATTTAGGATCAGAAGTTGAAATTTTTGAGTCTGTAAAAAAATTGATTATTGATTTTGGTACTTCTGTGAAATAAACTATATAGAAAAATATGTTCTTAAAGGTTCTGCAAAAAATTATTACAGCTTACTGGTAAACTTAGACACACAAGGCAATTTTCCGAAAATACCCATATTTTCAATAATAACAACTTCGAATCCTAAAACTATATAGTAAAATTATATATATTTTTCTGATTTCAACATTTATCAATTCTAAATTAAATGTTTAATATCATGTAAAAAAATTATGTTGATAACAACTATAAGCATATAGAAATTATTCAGTCTTAAATTTTTGAAATATGTCCATATGAAACTAAATTGCATTTGTTCGCATTGTTTCAGGAAAAGTGTTTAAGGAATTTTAAAATAGTAAAATTTATTATACATTGTTTTAAAGAAGACACAATTTCCTTTAAAATGATATATAATATGACTATTTTGTGTTTNNATTTTGTGTTTGCAACGTTTCGTGTAAATAAATTTTAAATTAGCAAAACCCCAGAAATTACAAAATCTTCATCCTTCCTTTTATCATTGGCAATGCAGTGCGATAAGACAGTGCGGTAAGGCCGTATCAAGAACAACATGAAAAAACGAAAGGTTTTACAATTTGCAACTCTTTGCTAATTTAAAATTTATTTACACGAAACGTTGCAAATACGATATAGTAATGTTATATATCATTTTGAAGGAAATTAGGTCTTCTTTAAAACAATGTATAATAAATTTTACTATTTTAAAATTCCTTAAACACTTTTCCTGAAACAATGCGAACAAATGCACATTATGTTTAAGTTGACTTATTTCTAAGTGCTCATAATTATCAATATAATTTTTACATTACTTCTTAATGCGCTCTATAGTTATGGATATATTATTTTCGCTAGTTTTGCTATAAATCTTAATCACTTTTTTTCATCAACAGTGAAGAATTTAGCGTTAAATCACGTCCTGGTGCTAAAAATTACTCCTACCTGTCGGAACCATTGCCTTTGCATACCGACTTACCCTATTATGAATACAAACCCAGTGTTACCATATTGCATACATTGGAACAATCACAATCAAAAGGTGGTTGGAATGCTTTAGTTGATGGTTTCCATGTAGCTGATCAATTGAAAAAATCACATCCAGAATATTTTAAAATTCTTTCGGAAACTTTGGTAGATTGGTGTGATATTGGACAAGATGAAGATCGTTTATTCCATAATATTTTAAGAGCACCAGTAATAAAGTAAGTTTTGAAAATAAATATAAAAGACCCTACAAGCTTATAATATGTTTTTCTTTCTTTTAAATCAATAGCATTGACAAAGATGGCCGCTATACACGCATCAATCACAGTGTACCACAACGTGACAGTCACTTTACCATAGATATTGACAAGGTGGTACCCTGGTATCGTGCCAATGCTCTTTTCGTACGCTTGGCCAATGAACAAACTGTAACATTCAAAACTGAACCAGGTGATGTTATCACCTTCAACAATTTGCGTATGTTGCATGGACGCACTGGTTATGATGATACCGAAAATAATGTACGTCATATTGTGGGAGGTTTTGTCGATTGGGATATTGTCTATTCAAAGATAAGAGTTCTGAAAAAAGCTTTGGCTTTGAAAAATAATTAAATTATGAATTTTACAACAGATACTAGAATTTCCTTAAATTCTTTATAAGAATATTCTTTATTATCTTATTACTTAATAGTTTTATTTATGATATTTGGTTTAGTGTTACAGTTTTTAAGTATTACACTTTAAGTATGAAAACTGTTAACAAAAATAATTCGTAATTTTAATTAATTATTTCTTGTTTTTAAACAAAATATTTTAAGATTATGTTAACAATATTTGCATAGTCATTTAACAAGTTTTTTTTTTCAATATAATTTGTTTATTTCAAACATTCAGTTCAATAGGTTAATATTATGATTAAATAATAAAATATAAAATATAATATTAAATAATCGTGTGTATTTTATTTGTATACAATGGATGACGCCGCACAGTGGTAAGCAATAGAATAAATAATGACAAAAGTTTAAGTATATATTTAAGTATTTGAGAGCAACAATAAAAAAGTAAGTGAAATTGTTATAGACAATCTGATTAAATTATTTAGTATTTTATCCTTTTGTGTTAAAATTAATTATGGTTCATTTCGACTGCAATTGTATACGACGACATAAAGTCAAAAGTATTAAAGATTATCATTATTCTAATTACATTTTTAATAGCATCAATTATTCAATTGTTAGAAATATCAATTATTTAATATTTTTTAATAAAAATAAAAAAAAAGAAAATTTCTGCGTCATGGTGTTTCTCAATTAATTTGGATACATAGTATTTATAAGTACTAGCCTGAGATCCATTTTTATCGAATTAACTCCAGTTTTCGCTATAAATAGTGATTTGTAAATTTAAGGAGGCTGCATTACACATTGAAGCATATCTTAAAAACTACTCATATGATTTTATTAAAAAAATATCAAAAAATTCTAATTAAAATTACATTTAAGTCCTTTTTACATTACTTTTTATTCACAAATTCGTCAAAATTTTCAATTACAAATTTTGTCAATCAATCCAATTTCTTATTTTTTAATATTTCTATGAGTATTTTCACTAATATGGGAATAAATTAAAAACTAATACATTAATTTTAATGAAGTGCGTCCTTTTTTGTTAACAACAAATTTTTCATAATGATAAAAAAAAAATTGAATTTTTGAACTTTTCAAAATTTTATGATTTTTTTAAAAAATAAATTTTCGATTTTGTATAAAATTTAATTTTTTTTTTTCAGAAAAAAGTAGTTTAGAAAGACTTGAGAATATTTTAATTAAAAATTTTATCATATATTTTTAAATAAAATCTGACAAGCAGTTTTCTGGATATGCTTCAATATAAAATGCATCCTCTTTAAATTTAAAAATAGCGATTTATCGCAGGAATTATAATCATTTCTAAAAAAGTGGATTTGAATTGACTGAGAAACCCTGCACAATACTTTGTTCCATAGACAAAAATCAAAATAAAAACAATATAGATTATATAACTTAAAAAGATATTTTAGAGCCCTAATCCAAGAATTTAAAGCTAATTTTAATGAACCAAAAATTTTCAAAAAATCGTCAAAAATTCAATTTTAGATAAAATGCGTAGAAATTTTGTTTTTAGAATATCTCAGAATATTGGTAGTTTAAAACTATTATTATCTTTTAAATATAGGGTTTCAAATATATACAAATAAAAATTCCTTAAAGTTGATGAAGGATTATATCGTTCATCAAATTATAAAAAATTATACATTATTTAAGGTTTATATAATGTTTTTAGTTATTTAATAGATTAAAAAATAGTTAGAGCCTATTTTTTTGCCACAACTTTTGAAAAGGTTAAATTGAAAAAGAGTCTTTTTTTCCGTTTTTATAACAATTTAAAAGTGTTCTTAATGTTTACGTTTTTTTTTTTTTTTTTTTTTAAAAAAAATTATGATCGACATAAATTTTATCGGTATGTTCATTTGGTTTCAAAGGATACATATGCTCCAAAAAAGCTTACTAAAATACAGTTTTTACCCCGTTTTCTTCCCTAAAACAGCAGATCTTTAAAAAAATACCAGACACCTGATTCCAAATTATTTTTAAATGAATAACGACAAACCATTTCAACTTTTTTTGTATCATTATTAGATTGCGAGTTATAAGGATTACCGATTTTTCCCGTTCTTAGCCTATTTTATCCCAAACATTCGAATTTCCAAAAATCCCGTCCTTAGTGGATTTATATGGAGGGATATCTACCACGTTCCAAATTGCCGTTTGGGTTATGTGATTGATGAATCAGTGAGTTACTCTTTCATTATATAATATAGATGAAGCAAAAAGTGTTTTCAACAAAATTATAAAAATTCGAAAATCTAAACGGGAGAAAATGATATAGTCGGCCAAAGCCCGACCCATTATGTACCCTACACCATTGTGTACATTATAATTAGGGTAGGAGTCTTTTCTTTCATATTAAGTGTAAAATAAAACATAGAGATACAGAAATATTGGGCCGATTTATATGAATTTATTACTTGTTTGGATGATTCCCGAAAGATGCACCACATATGGAGCCTATGGTAAATATGGATCGATCTTTGTAAAATTTATAGTATCATTTATGTTTATATAAACTTATTTTTGTCGCCATATTTAACTTGGACTAACATTTTAATGGTGATTTATGAATGATAAAGTGATTTTCTGAAAAGGGGTTTATTTACGGAAGCTATGATCATCCAAATTCATAACAATTTCAGTAGGCTTTCGGTCCCTTTTAGAAACCAGTGTGCCAAATGATAATTAATTTTTGTGCAAAATTGCGACCTCTAGTTTGATTACAAGGTTTTTACATGGTCGGACAGACGGACGGACATCCGTTTAAATCGACTCAGAAAGTGATTCTAAAGCGATTTAGTATAAATTAAGGTGTGGTCTTAGACCAATATTTTTGTAGTGTGCTAAATATATTTCACTAAAATCATGCACAAGTTTTTGTTTTATCACAAAATTCGCCAAAATTTTTCATTTACAATTTGTCACCACAAATTCCATATTTCTTATTTTTTTAATATTTCTATGAGTATTTTCACTAATATGGGAATAAATTTAAAAACTAATACATTAATTTTAATGAAGGTGCGTCCTTTTTTGTTAACAACAAATTTTTTCATAATGATAAAAAAAAAACAATTTGAATTTTTGAACTTTTCAAATTTTTATGATTTTTTTAAAAATAAATTTTCGATTTTGTATAAAAATTTAATTTTTTTTTCAGAAAAAAGTAGTTTAAGAAAGACTTGAGAATATTAATTAAAATTTTATCATATATTTTTAAATAAAATCTGACAAGCAGTTTTTCTGGATATGCCTTCAATATAAAATGCATCCTCTTTAATTAAAAATAGCTATTTATCGCGGAGGAATTATTAATCATTTTCTAAAAAAGTGGATTTTTAATTGACTGAGGAAACCCTGCACATACTTTGTTCCATAGACAAAATCCCAAAAATAAAAACAATATAGATTATATGACTTAAAAAGATATTTTAAATTAAAGTTGTTGTACACAGGGCCATAATCAAGAATTTAAAAGCTAATTTTAATTGAACCAAAAATTTTCAAAAAAATCGTCAAAATTCAATTTTAGATAAAATGCGTTCGAAATTTTTGTTTTTATAAAATTTTATTTAAACAGGAGAGATAAACATAAGATAAACGTTATTTTATTTATTCGCCATTACGTCTGTCCATTTAAGAGCGATGCCAAGGGAAAATCCTCCAATAATCTTAATCTTTATATATTTTTATACAAAATATTGATTTATTTTGCAGACGTACATACCTATCTAAATTACAAACTACTGCTAAGAAAAATTCATAAGTCAAACACGAGTTAATGGAAAAGTATTTTTATTTTATTTGCATAAAGAAAAGGGGAAAGTACATTATGTGAATTATTGGATAAAAATCTGTAATTTGAATTACATGAAAATGAATATACAATTTAAACATTTTAAAGATTATTTGTTTTTTAAGAGTGGAAATGTTTTAATAACTAAATAACAAGAAAGTTTTAAATTTTTATAAAATTTTATTTAAACCGGAGAGATAAACATTATTTATTCGCCATGACATCCTTCAATAATCTTAATCTTTAAATATTTTTATACAAAATATTGAGTTATTTTGCAGACGTACATACATACCTATCTAGATTTTCTTCACTATTAATTTCTATGTTGGGTTTAAACAATTCTTTTGGGAAGCTGGAAATTTAGAAACGAATGTCAAGAAATATTCATAAGTTAAACATTCGATTTTTTACCTTTTATTGGATGGAAAATCATTTTTATTTTATTTACAAACACTTCCCTCAATGATGTCAATGTCATCCCTCCCAAAACGTCGTGAACGTACAAGTGTAAATTAGGCAATTCAGATTCCGTTAAATTGCAACAATCAAGCCACTTTTATCGCATATATGGCAGAGCGGAAAATTTGAAAAATTTTATTGCAGCAATGTTGTTGCATTAATCTTTATTTGNNAGCATGATATGTCATAATTCCCGTAAACTTCAGAACGTTAATTATGGCTACCAAAAGAGTAAGTGAAACTACCTTCTTTTTATATCATGGTATCAATCATGAAATAAGTCAGAGCAGGATTAAGGTGGCCAATCTATACCAAAATAACAATAAAAAACGCAAAAAAAAAGATATAGTCGATCAATATCGATATGGTAAAAAACTTATCGACAAACTCACGGAAAAAGACCCACATAGAAGTGTTAAAATGTATTTCCCCTCCTGCTGAAAATAAAATTCGCTATCAGAAGCAGCGCTAGCGATAGCACCCTCTCTTGAGGTAACTGGAAGTTGGTAGTCGTGGCTCTAAGTGGGGTGTTCGATAACATTCAAAACCAGCACACCAATGGGAAGATGGTACCAGAGCTGGTACCAGGACCACATCACAGCCTGTGATGTTGAGCATTCAGCGCAGCTGTACCACTGAAATCATAAACACTGACTCATTGTCGCCATTTCTAGAGACGCAGGAGAAGGTGTTCTATGGTTTTGGAACCATCTTCCTCCGTATCAACAAAGGAGATGACAAGGAGAAGCCTACAGCTCCAATGAGTTTGGAGCTGTTGGGCTTGGACGATGAACCTTCACTTTCATCGGCCAGTGAAGACGTCCAATCGGTCACAGGACTTCTTTGGCAAGATGGAAGATGCAGACGATGAGGACGTCCTTCTGGAATCGGACGACGATTCAAATGGATGCCAACGTCACATCTCGTCTGCAGCGATGAGCTATATAGTTACACAAATTAACCTTCACCATTCAAAAGCAGGTTCGGCTGCTCTAGCCTCCCCTTCAGACATGGAGGACCTAATATGCATCCAAGAACCATGGTTGAATAAAGACCAGGTTTACGGATTACAAAAGGACGGCTACTGTATTTTGTACGCAGCTGTACCAGGTAAGACCAGTACATGCATTATGGTCAAAAACAACTTCAAACATTTATCCTATCTGATTTTAGCGACACTAACACCGATGTTTGATCTTGGGTTCATGGTATTCATACCGAAAAGAACAATCTACGACAATAGTCACCACATAACCGAAGAGGAAATTTAAATCTTTACAGATAGTTCAAAATAGCAGATAAGGTCGGAATTTGTATTTTCTCTGCACAATCAGACCTGAGACTGTTACACAGGCTACTCTAGCATTATCCAGGCCGAAGTGATGGCCATAAATATAGCCACAATATTGGTGCAGTATAATGGAATATCTAATAAGGGTATTCGCATATTTACTGACAGCAAAGCGTCCTGTTCCCTGTCGGGTGTGTACACCACATAAAAGATTGAGATCGCGAGACATTCGTTGGTTACCCTCAGATGGGTTCCAGGACATAGGGACATTAACGGCAACTGCGAGACCGATAGATTCTCGCGTGCAGGAGCCAATTCGAACCAATATGGTTACAACGATGATATAGGAGCTCCATTAACATTAGCGTGCAATTCAGTTATTGAAGCAGCCAAGGACCCATCTTAGGATGTTCAAACCACTATATCTATATTGCTGTTCGTCCTTTGGTGACCAACGGAAATATTTGTTCTGAGGACATTAACAAACAAATCCTGTCTCTCTAGAGCTAAACTAACCAGGATCAACTCCTTTTTAGTGACCACGAGGTGGTTCGAAAGTCCGGATGATTAGGAAGATTAGACCTTGACGCAACGGGAGCTTTGAATAGTCTAACCCATAGAAAACAATTAGAAGTCCAACTCTTTTCATTCGCTCAGAAACAAAAAATTACTCTCTTCACACATATTAATTTGTTCTGTAGAAAATTTTACTACAGAACAAATTTACTACACATGCAAAAAGTTCAGTTTTTTTGACAATTCTGTTAGGTGTTTTTGTGAGCAAGTTGGAGTTCTAGTTGTTTTCTATGGTCTAAACACACTTTTAGAAACAAATGAAACAATGAACTTAATAAAAACGATATAAATAAAAATAAATAAAAAAGTTTTTTGTGAATAAGATGAATTAATTCTTATAAATATTTCACATAAATGTATGTTTTTTTTAATCCTTTTGAATTATTCAACAAATACAACAATAAAAAAAGTTCTCTCATTGGTTTTCGTTAAATGTCAAATTTTTTTCATTGAAACAAAAAAACAAAAATTATATAAAAAATGTAAACAAAACACATATAGAAACAAACACCATGTAAAAAAAGATTTGACAGCTATAAGAAATAAGAAAAAAAGTCAGTT
Organism: Phormia regina; assembly: GCA_001735545.1. Lineage (NCBI taxonomy): Eukaryota > Metazoa > Arthropoda > Insecta > Diptera > Calliphoridae > Phormia > Phormia regina. The sequence continues at coordinate 16,980 of MINK01172412.1, forward strand.
GTGTTTTCAACTCTACTTAAGAGCCCAAACACAACCTAGCGGATTATTTTTTTTATACGAAGATTTGACAACTAAAACAACACAGCGGAATCCGCTGGAAATTAAAATCTATTTTAATTTTACAACGAATTCTCCAAAGCTCTCATTTTCTCACTCTCCCTCTCTATTAGTATTGCCGTTGTTACACAGGTTTACATTAAATTTATATAAGAATGAGATTGATTTGGCTTATATTTTTTGTGTATGGAATTTAAAAGAGGAATATAAATATTTGTTTATATATGAAGTTTTGTTCTTGCCTAACACAAAAAATATAAAGAAACAAAAACAAAGTAAGTAATTTTTTATTTAGTCTTCTTTTCTCTTTGAACTAAGTAGATGAAATACATAGTATATCATACAATTCTTAAAACTATTTATGTTTTATTCTAATACACGATATAAGATCAGCTGTTTGTTTAAATTATTTTTGGTCTTCATTCGATATGATTTTATAATCTTGCCGATGATAATTTGGTACAGACGATTTTACTATCGTTATTTTTGGAAATTTCGATATCGAAAACGATATAATTTTATGGAAAAACTATATTGTAAGGAAAGGTACAATTTAGTCCGTAAAATCTATCGTTTTCGATTCGAAAACGAATATCACCAGTGATAATTTGTATCACCTAGATAATATCGTTTCGATATCGTTATGATATCGTTTGGTTTGTTGGGTATGACTTAACTTTTTATCCATAGACGGAACTAATCTCAAAATTTATATGCAATTTTACTTTTCTGCGCTAAATTTTTTTTCTTAAAACGTTAGGAAACAATTAATATTTTCTAATTTTCCTCCAAATAATTTGCACAGAAGTTTAATAGCCATTAACGTATGGGCGCAAAAAAAGGGAGGTCATAAAATATGAAAAATAAATATGTAAACGTGGATTTTGATTTTTATATTTATTGTTTAATTATATACATTACTAGATTAAATTAACAAAATATTGACTCAATACCTTTTTTTCATTTAAATTTTTGTTTGCACTTCATGTATTTATCTATGTATTTATTCCTTTGTTCGATAATTTTACCAAACATTTTATTGTTATGGTTGAGACATTTAAGATTTTGCACTTCGTTCGTTTTGTGAACCTATTACTATAAATTTACATACAAATTTTGTGAGGATCTATTGTTGACGAACCATGGATGTCCGGCTTTTTAGTTATTTTTTTTTTATCTTTATTCAAAATTTGCTATATTTATGCTATTTTATTCTATTTCGACATTGTTTGACATGACTTGGCTTTGAGAATCTGAAGTATTTTCATAATCGGAAGATTCGCATATATGATCCTTCATCAGGCCCAAATCCTTGAAACAAACTTTACAAATATCACATTTGTAAGTCAGTCTTTTTACCCGCATGACGAATCATATGTCGTCGTAAAGAACCTTTAATTGTACAGCTAAAATCACATTCGGTGCATTTGTAAGGTTTTACTTTTAATGAACAATATCTTCTATGGCTATTCAACTGTCCAAGGGTTTTAAAGGTCTGACCACAATATGGGCAAACGTGTGGCTTGAGTAATTTTGTGGGTTGTAAATTATGGATATGAATTCGCATATGACGCCGTAAAGCACTTACTTGTACACAACTATACTCGCATTCGGTACATTTGTGAGGTTTTATATTAATATGACGATATGATATATGTCTTTTTAACGCCCAACGTTTGTTAAAAGCCATATCACAATCTTCACACTTGTA
>MINK01172412.1:30989-48078 GCA_001735545.1 Phormia regina
CGTGACATGGAACAAAAATAAAATGTTACACAAACAATACCAATAAGCATTGTTAGCGTTAGAATACAACGGGCAAATTTACGTGCGAATGCGATGAGACCAAGCAAATAACCGCCTCCTAAAACACCACCGTCTTTTTTGCACTGCATATCAAAATTAAAATTATTGTCCATTAACAGGCTACCACCATCACTTTCATCTTCCATTATTCGAGTGGCACTATAACCTTCAGGACACTGACATTGTTTGATCAGTTTTTGCATGTTGGCAATTTTAAAATTACGACATTTAGTTGTGGCAGCTGCTGCGGCATTAAGAAGACGTTGTTTGGTCAAATTGCATTTCGTAAGTAAATATTATAGATCGGCTTTGCCTTTGGAACAAGAGCCAAAATCAACATTGTTCGCAGACTCTTCTTTGTTGAAACAACCATCATTGCTGCACAATTCTAATTTGAGAAGATAAAGTACGGCTGCCGATAGTATTAGTACAATGACGAGGGTGGCAAATTGCAAAATTTGTGTATTTCTTAGTTGCTTTTCCAATCGTTGCGTATCATCGGATAACTGTAAAGATAATTGAAAAATGTTAGATTTTCGTGTAAATATTCTTTTTTTTAATTGTAAGAAAAATATAAAAAAAATAAAAATCTATAAACCATAAATTTAACATTATTATTTTTTTAAAGAAATTTTTTTTTATATTTATAATTTTCATAGATGTCGATATATGTATGTTTTAAACGGAAAGTTTTCTATATTTCTATAGAAAATTTTTCTATGTTTTGTAGGAAATTTTCTATATTTTTTATGTTTATGTAGACAACTTTAAAATTAGGACAATTTACGATGCTCCTATGCAGACAATTTTAAATTTTTTCAATATAGAAAATTATAGATATTTGGAAAATAAATTTTCGGTTTCTATATGGATAATATGCGATGTCTTTTATGTTTTTATGTAGACAATGTTTTCAGCTTCGATAGACAATTCTATGTTTAGACCATTTTATTAGTTTTCAGTTTTCTATTAAAATAATTTTCAATATTTTCTATATCGAAAATGTTCGATGTTTTGTCTAAATTTTGTTGTTTTCTAGTAAAAAAATGGTAAACGAATATTTTTTTCGTAAACAAATAAAATTTTAATCTAAAAAACTTCGACGTTTTCTTCATAAAATGTCGATGGAAGAAATTGACCGTTTTCTGGATAAACAAATTTTTGCCTATTTTCTATAAAAAAATTGTAATGTTTTCTTTATATAGAATTTTCGATTAAGTTGACTATTATTTACGTTTTCTATATAGGAAATTTTCGATGTTTGTATTTAGATAATTTTTAATGTTTTCTACATAGAAAATATGCGATATTTTTTATATAGAAATATTTCAATGTTTTACATAGAATCTTTTCATATTTATCCTTTCGAGAGTTTTTCTATTGAAATTCAGAAAGATCAGTTCATAAAGATATGCTCATAGAAAGCTACAGATTTTTATACATTTCAGTCATAAATAATTTTTATATAAAATCGGTTTTATGCATCAACAAAATTCATTCATAAACAACTAAGTTATAAGCCAAAATCTTTTAAAAAAAAGTAATGGCTATATACATACATATATTTTATTATAGACATGTGGCATGATAATCACTAAAGAAGGTTAAATTACTAGGGAGAGTTGTCATTTTAAAGTCTTGTAAAGTCAAATAATTGAAAATTTTAAAAGGAAACACAAAAAATACAAATAGAAAAACATAAAAATATTTCGTTTACATTTGAAATGTAGAATAAATATTTCTTAAAAAAAGCAATTCTTTTTTGCGATATTTTGCATAATTTAATATTAAATTTTCACAGTTTTCTTAAAAAAATATATATATATTTTTTTTTAATTTTTCATAATTTTTTTTTATTTTCTTTGAAGTTTGTATTTATTTTTTTACATTTTATTTGGGCTGACCAGGGAAAATAAATTTGAGAACGTTCTCTCTAATAATTGTACCTAGTTATTTATTGTATCATGGACATGTAGCAAAAGCACTAAAATAATGATTAACAGTTGTTGTTTTTGCTTTTTGTAAATGAAGTTTCCTTGTGCATACACACATATTTAAAAAAAATGTATTTTTAAAGCAAAGCTTGATATCACTGTTTTTGTATTCAAATTGTTGTATTTGGAAAAAACAGGTTTATAAATATGAAATATTTGACGGTAAGTCGGGGTTCACACACAGCAACTTCTTCTTGCTGCAATTCTGATTTTCTAGAGGAGAGAGGTAAACAGAATATAAAAGTTTAGTATTCTCTTCTTCTCTCTCTCTCTCTCTCTCTCATATATAAACTCAGAATTGTGGAAAGAAAAATTGCTATGTGAATTAGATACAAAAACTAATTTTTATTTATTTTTTGTATAACGAGGAAAAATTATTAGTAGCATTTATTTTCAAAAAATTAATATATTCCAATTCCACATTAAGGAATGAATCAACAATATACAAAATTCTTACCATAGCTGAACTTTTTAATTTCTTATCACCAGAACTGGCATTATAACCATTGCTTATTGTTGCCGCATTTGCGCCAGTCTCACTGTCTTTATAAACACAACATAGTCTGTGCTGTTCCACATTAGGAGCATTATTATCCAATTTCTTCCAAAAATCAGCACTTTGATTTGATTGTACATCGACGGCTGGTAAACACATGATCAAAAATTTATCTTTACCATTTTCGGAAAGATTATGTTCAGGTTTTAGAAATATATTAACAGATATACTTTCTCCCGGATTTAAAATACCAAGACGAGGACGAACACGAAATTTTTCGGGTGATGTAGTTTGTATCTAGAAAAAGAATTTGGTTAAAAAAGGTTAAATATATTTCCTAACATAAAATCATAACTTACTTTATATGTAACCGGGAAAAGACTTGTACTTGTTAATTCCAGTATACTTTCCTTAGCATCAAAGCGTGGAAATTTCAAGAAATCTTGAGGTGAGACTCGCAGCATATCGTCTTAATTTTTAAGATTTGAAATAAATATAAAAAATAAACAAAAAAGAATATAATAAAATTTTGAGATTTTGAAAAATTTTAATATAAATTTTTATGTTATTTGAAGCAAACGTACATTGATTACTTTTCATGGAAATGAAAAAAAGCAAATAATATTAACAATAGAAGGCTTATGACAACTATATGATACCCTACACCACTGAGCAAAAAAAAAAAAAAAGAAATTGGTAATATTAAAACTGTGGCCAATTGTAGACTAACACTTTTACTGTAACATAAAATATTCAAATATAAAATACTTTGATACTAATATATAATTTTATGTAGTTTAGGACGATTCTCGGAATATGGTTTATATGGGAGCTTTTGTAAATTATAGACTGATTTTCGTTATTTTTAATAATATTGTTTCTAATTACATAAAATTTATTTGTGTCGAATATCAACTTGTAACTAACATTCGTATGGGATTTATGCGCGTTAAATTGATTTTCTGAGAAGGGGTTATATGAGAGCTTTGTTCAATTGTGGACCGATCTTCATAAAAGTTAGTACAAATATTGATAATTAAATAGAATATTTTTTTCATTAAAATATTTATTATTTTAAGGCGTTTTTGAGTATTGAAATCTTATTACGGGAGAACATTTGTATGGTGGCAGGTGAAATAATGTATCGATCACAACCAATTTCAATAACATAAAAGTTCAATGAATTATCTTCAATATTGGATAGCCAACCAGTCATGCAGACGGACATCGTTAGATTGATTTAAAAAGTGATTCATGTTTGAATCCAATTAACACTGGAGAGTTTATATGAACATTGAAAGATCTACAAATAGTTAGAGCTACGTATTTGATTACGACGTAGTACAAGTAATTTGGCGAATGTATTCCAAATACACTTTAAAGTATTTTATTAAAACACATGTCAATAAAGGAGAAACATTTTTTGTTAGTGTTGATTGTAAACTTATTTGGAAAAGATTTAGAATACTTGGCTGTTCTGGTAGTGATAAGTCTTTTTGTGAAATGGATGTTGAATCTTTGAACAAGAATTTTTTAGATTTTAATAACTACTCTCTTTAGAGATGAATTAATTCTTACTAAACAGCTAATTAAGTTAAATCCTCCTGTTCATGGTATGATCGCTTTGAAATTCATTAAACTTATTTAGTTTTTAATATCGGATATATTGTTGTAAAATATCAAATTTTGAAAATTGTACTGTCGATAATTTGAAACCATTATTTTTGAATTTAATCATCTTCAGTTTGCGTTTCGTAACGTAAATGAACATAAGCCATTTGTAATGGTTTCGTTGGACTTAAATAGAGCATTTGATTGTAAGTACGAAAGCGAGAGTAAATATTTTGTATCTAAATAGAGAGGAAAAACGAAAAATGGCATGATCCGTCCATTATATCGCTTACCTCCCATATGTTGAAATTAAATGAATGTGTATCAAAAAGAAAATAAGGATGTTGTGTATAACATTCTTATTTATTTATTATTTGGTAAATTAATAAATGATACTATTTAAAAACTCTATTAAGTACTTACGATCTTGTGGTGTAAAATGTTCTGGTATATCGTGCATTTGTTTTTGTTGTTCTGCAGCAGATGCTGTCTGGTGTAGACTGCTATTGTCAAAATGGACCTAAAAATTAAAAAAAAAATAAATAATATTAAATTAATTAATAATTTTACTTTCTAAAACCTTTCACAACGAATTACAAATATAAACTAAACAAATAAAATTATGTATAAATTAAAATCTACAAAGTTGTAAAGACATTTTAAACCCTTCAAAGGCATCAGCAAGTGCTCTTGTTAAAAGTACCACTTAAACCAAAAAAAATATATCAAAAGTATAAGAATTGTATAGAACATGTAGTATATGGTAGAAAGGATAATGATTTGTAGCACAAGGTTTTATCATAATTTCAAATATGTACATACAATGCATATGAAAAGAAAAACTGGTCATTAAATGCTTCCAAGCGATTATTTTCTTCGTTAAGCAAATAATCAATCAATATTATATTGGATTTATGTATGTCGTTGTCTACTAATAGTCAAGTTAGTTATGACCTCTTAATACCCATTACCATCATCGTTGTAAAATAGTATGAAGAAGTACATTTTTTAAAAATTTTGTCAGACTGGCTACTGATTGAATGACCGATGACAAAATATACAACAGAGACAGACACTTACCCTGTATTTAGTGATTGTGCTTTTTAGCCTGTGGGGTTGTTTGGTAATTAAGAATTCTTTTTATTTATAAAAACATTTTATAAATTTTTAAAATATTTGTACAAATTTTTTATTTTGGTCTCTATTTGGGATTTTTATTTGTGTGTGAATAAATTATAAAATTTATTTACTAGAGTATAAAAATGAAAATTGTTCAATATTTTTTTTTCACACTGAGTTTTATATGTTGCAAAAAGAAAATTGTCGAATTTTTGACATTTTGTTATGTGTTGCAAAGTGTCTGTTGTATAAAAAAGCTTTAATATTATATTAAGCTTTTTTTGAGGGTTACCAAGTGTTTAATGTTCTTGCGCAGTATTTGAAGGTATTTACTAGAGATATATTGATGGAATAAAAAGTTGAACTTTTTTTAATTCTTAAACAATAGATTCTCCGACTTTTTCAATTTTTAAAAAGTCGATTTGTTGACTTTTTAAATCTGGTATAACTGACTTTTTGACTTCGATTATTGTCGACCTCGATTTTTTCCACTTTTATATTTTTTTTTACATTTCCGACGTTTTGATTTCTTCCGACTATTTTAGACTTTTTGATTTTTTTTACTTTTTGACTTTTCGATTTCTTTTGACGTATTCTGACCTTATGATTTTTTTCCAACTATTTTCGACTCTTCGATTTTTTTACTTTTTATCTGGCAACAAGAAAATTTCTCGACCAAAAAGTCGATTTCGACTATTTTCCACAAAAAGCATTGAAAATGTACATAAACATTTTATGGTATTTGAAACTGAAACAAGATTTTCCATTTAGAAAAAAAATCGTTTTCCAATTGACAATAAAATATAAATATTAAACATTCAAATATATTAAAACTTTAATGGGCCACAACTGATAAACTAAGAACGAGAAGGCAAATTTTTTTTAATCGTAAAAACTATTTACAAATCAAGTGGGCTGGTTATTTTAACTTGTACCAAAATTTCCAAACAGGTGAGGACGGGACAATGAAGAAAACTTTGGTAAGATCAATTTTTTTTTGGGGTTCTCAAAAATGTTATTGCGGATGTACATAATCAAAATCCCACGTTGGTCCAAGTTGATTCCTTGTCGACCAATATCTTCATCTTTAATCATTCTGCATCATCTTGAGCTTAAATATACTCCAAAAGAGTATAAATCACGGGCTCAATATAATCGAAGCACAACTTTTACAGTTATGCGTTTGAACAAAAAGTCGACTTTTTTAATTTTCAAATAGTCAATTTTTCGACTTTTTCAATTTTTAAATAGTAGACTTTTTTTAATTTTGGACCATTTTCGACTTTTTCTGTTGTGTTGTGTTACTTTAGTTAAAAAATTAAAATTAAAGCTTATCAAAAAATTAATTTTAATTTATTAATTTTTCACATTTTACAAAAGACTACACTATTAGCATTCATGAAATTAGAAATTATGAATTAAATTAGACTTTCCAGGAGGGTGTATTATGCATATGACTTGTACTTTTTTAAAAGTATTAAAAAAAAAGTACAAGTCATATGCATAATACGCCCTCCTGGAAAGTCTATTTTAAAAGTTACAGCCTTATAAAAAGTTAGTTTTATATAAGTTGATATTTCGTGTAGTAATGTAGTAAAGATTTTATTTAATATTTTATATTTTTCATTTTTCCCCATAATCAGTTTATAGTCATTTCCTTAGTCATTAATTACTTTTTAATACATCAAAATTTCACAACTTATTTGATTATTATAAACAATTTTAATTCTCTATGTTCAAAGTTGAATGTGATTAGACAAAAACATTAAATAAATTTATGGCTATCCAATACATTGAAAAAAAGAGTGATAACTTGTAATATTTGATGAAAAAATTATTTTTAGAATTATATATAGAAGATATGTTGACAAAATTGAATTAAATATTTTGTTAAACGGTTTTTTTTTCAATTTAGAAAAAAATCTTGAAATATTTTTTACAAATAGTTCATTCTTTTATCATAAATAAATTTTACCTTAAATGTACAATTTTTCAATACAATTTTTTAAGTAGTTAAGGTATACCTTTCAAACTTTCTACTTTTAAAATAAATAAATTCTTCATAAACTCGATAATTCGGATAAACCAATCAGTATTATTTAATAATTTTTATTCTCTTAAATAACTATTTAAATATAGTAGTTATTTAATATAAGAATTTTTCATATACTAAAATTTCATATTTTTTAACCTTTAACCCGAAGTTAAATAAAATTAGTGTTTATGTTTGAGTAAATAAATAAAAAAATGTAATTTAAAATAAAATTTATATAATAAAAGAATAACTGCCTTATTGATAATAAAATTTTAAACCTTATAAACACTTTATTAATCAAATTTGTATGAAAATTTTGTCTATAAAGCTTTTATAAATTTGAAAATTTTATTATGAATAAAACAGTAAGGGTAAAAAATATATTGAGGTTAATAAATATATTAAAAATACAATTTTTATATATATTTTGTTTTTTAATTTTGATAATACGACTAATTCGATAATTTCGGATTGGGGTCTGCAATAAATTATCCAAATTGTACAGTTTAGACTGTATTATAAAATTAGAAGTTTGTTTTTGGCTTTCAATACAAAAAATAAATTACTTTTTGCACATAGAACATTTCGTCAGCACACCGACGATACGTACACATATTTTTAATCCAAGAACATTTTATGCAACTGATTAAATTTCTTGCAGTGTTTATTATATATAATTTTTTTGGTACTTATTTACTTATATGGGTTAATATCTTAAAAGCTTTGCCTAAATAGGAGAAAAGCTTTTAAGTACGCTTTTAAGATATTTACGAATGAATGACAGAAAAAGGAAATACAAAAAGCACATGTATACCCAGCAAACACAAAATTTTGATATCAAATTGAGAATTATTTTAAATCAAGTGCTTCCTATGTTAAATGTTTGGGAACGATTTGAAAATAACTGTGAAATACTATATTAATATAAAATCATATATGAATTTTGACCATATATGTTAATTTATTTGTATTTTTTTTATTATTGGTAAAGTTTTCTTTTGTATAGGCTTGAGGTTTTTTGTTCTATCAATATATTAAATAAATTAAATGTTTCTAATAATTTAATTTATTAACTTAATAAATTAAATTATTAACATATACTTTTTTATATAATAAATTGAAAACATATTATTTTGAATTAATTTAATATCGAATTGAGAAAAAGTTTTTTATTTTTTTTTTAAGCATCTTTATATTTGGAAATTATTTAATAATAAAATTTGATATTTAATTGAGAATGTACAACTTGTCAAACTTTTTTTTCATATGATTTTTAAGTTAAAATCAAACTTAAGACCCAACTACATAGAATACTTTCGCTTCAACTGCGACTGACAGCCACGTAGAGCATAAATGATATTAACCTAATCGTTGCAGTATTTAGATATTAAAACAAATTTATATAATAAAATATAAAAATGCATAAATTAAATTATATTCTTAGTTAAAAAAAAAAATAAATTGCAAATTAAAATTTTGGACTCATTGAAAAAAAAAATTAAAATGTTAGTAAAAACAACCGACAAAATGTATTTACGCACTTCGGCACTTCAAAGATGAACATTTTTCATCTTTGAAGTACATGACGCAAAAGTCTGGCGTACTGATTTGTTTCCGTTCCATATAAATGCATGTATTTTACTGCAGCTGTCAGTCGCAGTTGAAGCGAAAGTATTCTATGTAGTTGACCTTTTAAAATTCAAACCCCTACCACATTTGACACAAGTTTGAGATACACGTTTTATATTATATCATATTTCAAACTTTTTTAATTTCGTGTTTGCTGGGTATGTATGTTTATATTGTATGTATATTAGGGTGGTTCCATTTTTTGTTAAGTAAAAATATCTTGATTGTAATTAAAAAGTTAAAATCATTTTGAAATACTACTTATAAAAAAATACTCGTCAGGTGCATCAAAGAATAAAATGGAGATGTTATTACTCACTTAACTCCTTAACTATTTGTCCGATTGCAAATATTAGGTTATCAGTTAAAAATCATTAAGATTATTTATAACAATAAAATAAATATTGAGTTTCATTGACGCCACTTTTTTAATATTTTGTAATTTCTAATGCATAATACCATTGAATTGCATTCAAAAATGTTCAAATCAATATTTTCACCAATAGAATTTCTATCGGAAAATTAAATTTAATACAATTCTTTTTTAATTTTATTAAAAAAAAATGGATTTAAAATATTTGTAAAATTTAAGTAATAAATTGCCAAAGTTTATATATATTTGGAACAGCCCGGAAGTTTATCTTACGATATTATTTAGTTGGGAACTTATTTTTTTTTTCATACAAATGGGGTTTCACTAATGTATATGCACATACATTATCTATATACATACATATGTATGTATGTGTGTATTTACAAATAAACATATTTTTATACATGGCATCATATGAAAATATGCTTAGAATTTTTTATGATCACATACCCGTGGCATCTTTCGTGTGCGTGAAGAATATGAATTGAATGTCTGAAGAAACTTCCGTATTTGACACAAAATGTTCGCTTTACAACACTGATTTAGTAAAACGTTTACAAAAACACAAACATAAAAAAAGAAAATAACTGAACTTAAAACACTTTGAACTTGACACTTTCTAAAAAAGCAAAAAGTCCGCAACCCGTTTATTAATTTAAAGAATTTTTTTTATTATTTTAAAGATTTTATACAAATAATCATTAAATTTCGATTTTTTATACACTATAAATTAAAGTAAACTTTATTCTCGTTTTGTTATTTATTAAAATTTATAAATAAATATACAAAATATATATTTTTTGATTATTTTTAATTTTTTTTTCTTTTTGATTTGTTAAACTTAAAGATGACGCTGTGGCTAACAAAAATAAACTAAACACACACAATATTTTTATTTTATTTTTTATTCTGTAGAATTTCTAAAACGTATGGAATGGCTTTTAGACAAAAAAGAAAAAAAAAAAAATAATAAAAAATATAAAATGAAAAAGCAACCAGTCAAACATTGAATTGAATTTTTGTTGTATTTAACGATTGTGTTGTGTTGTTGGTTAGGTTCGTTGTTGTTTGCTGTGTGTGTTGCTTCTACAATTTCTGCTGCATAGTGGGCCCAAAGGCAAGTTTTATTGGTCGGATCCAACTAAAATGTATGGACGAGTTCTAGTAGAGAATTTATTAGCTTTTTTTACAAAAATAAAAACATTTTCTTTCACTTTTTTCTCAAATTTGTTTTATATAAAAATATTTGAATTTTTAAATTTTTATATATTCGAGATAATTAACTCAATTACTTTGTAAATTATGGAAGATTCATTTGGTTGTAACCGAGGTATAGAAAGCCATGAGTAATTTCGAATTTTATCACTCTAGCTAGAAGATTTAGATTTATGAGTTACAGATTTATTAGTGAAAAATTTGCGTTTACGCCCACAGTGTACTGGCTATATTACTATTGAATAGCAGCTAAATGAACTGAAATCTTCTGTCTGACCGACCGACTGATTGTCTGTCTGTTGATACATATGTATGTTTGTTTGATAATATCATAGTTTTAAGGTGTCAGTGGTTTTGCCCACTCCATTCTTCTTCACATATTAAACAAAAACAAAACAAACATCCAAATAAACTACAGCTGTTTTGCTCTTTTTTTTCATTCCAAGTTTTCCTATATCTATTAAAAAGCGCCAATTACTAATACATCAGCAATAATAACGAATACAACAACAAAAGTTAATCATAAAATGAAATTAATAATGAATGTATATAAAAATATAAAACGAGTAGTAAATAATAACAAAAGGAATGTTTATCAGACATTAAAGAGAAACTAAAGATTAATAAAAAAATATATATAATAAAAAATAAAAAAGAGCATAGAAGTAATGATCTGGAATAAGAGAGTAAATGAATTTGTGTAATATTATAAACAAAAAAAAAAACATTTTAGTATTTTCAACAATAATGAAAACAACAACTTAATCAATTACATGGTACTTTAATTAAATCGTAAAACATAAACAAAATTAAAGATAGTCATATGTTGGCATTTTAAGATTATGTTTGTATGTATTTGTTTCAGTATATCATGTTTATCTCTCAGAGCCAGTGTTTGAAAATAACAGTTAATAACTTAAAGTACAGCGTTGCCAACTTCAAAAAAAGTAAAAAATTTATATTAATAAATAAAGAAAACAAATTTATTGCAGTCTTTTAAGTGAATGAATTTCTGGTGATATGATCATCTTTATTTTATGTAAATTACGGTTTTTTAATTGAGTTGTATTCCAAAGGTTATATTGGTATAAAAGTTATCTTATATAAGGTATTTTTCATATTTCAGAATTTCCTGAAGGTCTCAAATGACGTATACAATTAAAATTTAGCTTACTTTAGTAACTTTTCGTCCAACGAATCCTAATAAAGCCGGATTTTTAAATTCTTATAAGTGTAATTTTTTAAGCATTTTTCTTTTTTCAGGTGTCATACAAATCCTTACGGAGCTAGATTTTAGAATTGTTTTTATCGAGTGGAGATACGAGCGTATAAGCCTGGCAACGCCGTATCGGAAAAAGTTGGTTGTGATCAGACTATTATTTGATATCACGCGTTTACAAATAAACAAACTTTAAATACACAAAATAGAACACGTAATACAATTTAATAATTCGATACTGAAAGGGTGTCAATGTTATTCGTTAATGTTTTGAAGATGTAGTGCAATATTTGAGCACATTCGGGGCTGATTCTCTATTGATTCTGAACTGGTTGTAAACTAAGATATTCATACAATTTTTTAAAATACAACTGAAAATGCTGTAACTTAAAAAAGAATGGCAATCTTGAAAAAAATACAAAAAGTTAATAAAAATAGTTTGCGAGTTTACTTTGTACGAGATTTTGTTCATAGAAAACAACTAGAACTCCAACTTGCTCACAAAAAACCTAACAGAATTGTCGAAAAAACTAAACTTTTTGTTAGTAAAACGTTCTACAGAACAAATTAATACGTGTGAAGAGAGCCTTTTTTTTGTTTCTGAGCGAATGAAAAGAGTTGGACTTCTAGTTGTTTTCTATGATTTTGTTGTTGTACAAGATTTTGTTTAATTTTTAATTACGGAGAACCACGACCTATATTGAACAATTTGGATCAACCTATTTTTAGAATTTTTACTAGAAAATTATATTGTTTTTATCTTGAATAATGTACTCAATATGTAGTTATAGAGACATACAGAGAACCAGACACATTTTTTCGGCAAAATGTCTTTAAAGTTGACGGATATCAATTTGAAAATTTTAGAATTCAACAAATTGGTTAAAGACATTTTTAGAGATATTTAATCTGATACTGAGATAAGAATAAAAAACAAAATGTTTTATAATATCTTACGATGACTTTGAACAACTTATATAACAATTATGAGATTTTAGCCTGACAAATCCAATATAACCTCATAATTATTTGACAGTGTATATATTAGTAGCACTTTACTAAAGAAGTTTATTGCATGACCTTTGACCCTTATACAAAAAAATACAAAATGTTGTTTATTTCAAATGAAATTTATGAAGTTTTCAAATTGCGTAAAATTATAAAAGAAAATCAATATCTAGAAAATATTACAACAAAGTTCATTATTTTTTAAAAATATTTGTTGTAGTTTACATTTAATACATACATACATTTTAGCCTTTTAATTAAACTTGTTAATTTTTGTTTATGCTATTAAAGTTACACCTTTTTTAATATTGATACTTTTGTGTTTACTTGAATATACATAATTAAACCTCATCCTAAATAGACGGTTTAAACCGAAAAGTTTTATATATGGAAAATTAAAAAAATTATTAGCAGTTACTAAATTTTAATTTTATAAACAGAATTTTTGAATTATTAAGAATTATATTTTAAATTACTTAGAACTTCCCAGAGTCTATAAGTTTAAAATATAATAAATTTTAAAGTAATATAGGAATTTGAAAATAATTTAGAGGGATTAAAGGTATCATTTAAAAACTATATAATGCTGGTAATGTTAGACTATGGTGTCTAGATAAACAAGCCCACAATTATAGCTGGGAATTGTCTAAAATGTATATGTATATCCATGTGTACGTCACAACAACAATGTATAATAAAACGACAGGAATGATAACAATTGTACTTACAAACATTTGTAAAGAACATCTGTTTTAATAGCCAAATTTTTGTTTATTGTTATTTTTTTAGTTATGTTTTTTTATTTAAGTATTTATAAAACACGCAAACTATAAATATCCGTTTGAATTTCTCATTTTAATTGGGTCAATAGAAGAGGACAGTTACTTATAGATAGACACGCGTATAAACAGTTCGAAAAAGGTTAATTGATTTCAGTTCAGTAAGACTGACCAGAAAAAAAATCAATTTGTTGGGAATGAAGTGTGTATGAGTACATGTCATGTAGATACGTACAAGAAAAAAGGGTTATTGCTTTTTTATTCTGCAAAACTAAAGATAGAGAGAGATAGTTATATGTACAAATCTGTAATACTAACGAACTTTAGTTGCTATTTATTAAAAAAATTGGTGCTTATCTATGTTCATTATCATACTATATCCTTGGTTTTACATTTCACAGTTGGGGAAGTCGTTTGGAACTCAAGGAAACTCGATTAGGATTATTAAAATTTTGGGATGACAATTGTAATCTGAGAGAGGAAAGAATATAATGGAGGACTTTAGGAAAGAATTTAAGGACAGTTATGAGCTATCCTGACCGTTATTATTTCCAGGTAAGACAAAATGTTCGAACAATGATCTAATAAATTAAATGTTAGCTGTTAGAAAGCAATTTAATAGGAACAAACTGACACTCAGGAAAGAAGATTGGTTCTGCTATAAGGCATGTGTTTAGGTTTCAACGCAACATGAAATGTGAAACGGCACAGAAAATGCGTATTCTATTCTCCTGTTACCTAATTATAGTCCACAAACAAACAAAACAGTGACAACAAGGCAATTTACGATTTCAAATTTGTTTATGGTCCTTCGAACCGGATGTCGGCTTACGACACTATGTAACCACATCTTAAATAGCGTTTACGACGTTAGGTTCAATCTTTGCTTTACTAGCCCCAAATGTCTGGTGCTGCTAATTGAGTCCCTCAATATTGCATCTAGTGCAAGGCGGTTGCCATGTTTAGGTTTGAACGAAACCCAAATAGACAGAAAATACACCAAACAGAGACAGCATGGTAATTTACCATTGCAAATTTGTTTACAATGTATTAATTAATATAAGTAGCAGGGATGGTAAATTCAGTACAGTTGTACTTATTTCAGTACAATTTGTTCTTCCAAAGTACATAAGTACTAGAATGCTTAGTACAATTATAAAGTTTTGCTTATTAATATAAAATCCGTAAGGTAGATCTGGGTTGAAAAAAATTTCGGGTCGTAACAATTATTTCTTAACTACATGTCCCTGGGGTTTTTCTTGTTTTGATAATTTTATTTTTATACGTTGTTCGAATACGTATATCGAGTGGTTCTTTTGTGGAGAATGTTTCTTTAAACAAATAACACCCCGGAATTTTAGGGTCCCATTGGACCCTATTGAGCTGTATAAATTGTGACCAATAAACAGAATTTATACAGCTCAAAAAAAAAAAAAAAAAAAACTAAAGAAAAAAAAAAAAAAAAAAAAAAAACTAAGGATACTATACTGGCGTATTCAGCATGTGAAAAACTCATTTACTTAAGAAAATTACCTTTCCAGGCTGTAAGAACATGAGAGGAAATATACTGGGTGGAAATATACGGGTTACGTCTTCAAAAGTGTTAATTAGCTGATCTGTTAGAATTCGGGTTGGTCAGTTAGGCTTATGAATATACCCGTATATGAATGTGTCATCTGATTCGTAACATTTATGTTTAGGGTAGGATAACGAGTTAACAAAATATATACTTTTAACTCACCTTTTTATCATTAATATTATTATTTAAATCATCATTCACAGGTGCAGGAGGAACAGAGCCATTGGGTAATTTGCCGTTTGGAGCAGCGGATATTTTCTTTTCGGGAACAAAAGTAAATTGATAATTATCATTACCACCCCAAGAGGCTAAACAATTATCCTTATCAATATATTGATTAATATCCTTCTTTTTAATAACCTTTAATATTTCTACAGCTTTTTCGGGCAACAAAGCTTTTACAATTTTAAAAGCAGCTGAAAAAAGTAATAAATATTAAAAAAGCCATCATAAAGTACATTCTATATACATACCATTCAAAACCCAAGCCATCTCATAAACTATAATATAATTCAAAGCATTCGGATAGTACATCTTAAATGTTTCAATAATCATTTTTATAAAATCCAAATCCATGTTTGATAAACCCGTACCATCCATATCGAAAAATATTGTACATTTGTCCATGTGAGTTTCACGGTGAATCCTTTCAATCCAATATACCAAAACTTTTAGAACTTCATCCATATCTTTGGTACCTTTAACATGTAATTTAGTTTTAAATATTAAAAGTGGTTTTCCATCGATATCCTTGTTACGTGGAAATATAACACCATCAGTTAAATAATCCATTCTTAGTTTTGTTTCATCTAAATCGTTGGCTCCATACTGTTGACGCCATATACAGGTGCTCCAGAGTTTTTCAAATGATGTATTCATATCGAGATCGTACATTTCCAAGAATCGTGTACACCAAACATCATCGTTGCGTATACGATCAATATCAACGGGATGAAAGGGAGCTGAAAGAAAAGATAGAGCGATTTTTAAGTTTAATAATTATATGAAATAGACAATATATGTATATTGAATAAATTATTGTAACCAATCTAATTTTTTTTACTGGATAGGTTTAAAATATTAAATAGACA
This sequence comes from Phormia regina, assembly GCA_001735545.1. Taxonomy (NCBI): domain Eukaryota; kingdom Metazoa; phylum Arthropoda; class Insecta; order Diptera; family Calliphoridae; genus Phormia; species Phormia regina. The sequence continues at coordinate 47,198 of MINK01172412.1, forward strand.
TATAAGCTTTGTTCTACTAATTGTCAAATTATTTACAGGAAAGTATTCCTGAACTCAAAATTTCCATATGTTTATCTGACAATTTCTGACTAAAGCCTATAAACCTGTCGAGTACTGGAATGATATATAATCATTCAATATTATAACTTTTTACCCCTGCTCTGTAACTTGTATAAAGTTTTCGAAAGTCAACAAAAAATCAATAGATTTTTTATTAATCACCCTGTTTTAAATGAGATCATACTTTTCTCGAAATAAAATTTTCTCACAAATTTACAGAACAAGAGTTCAGGATTCACACTCAGTATTTTTGCCTCTCTCGCCTATTAAGTCATAATTGCAGCGATAAAAAATAAAGTATTTGAGAATTCCAATTTTTCTTTCTTCGTCCTCTTTAAAATGATTTAAATAAAAACTAATTCTCAGGTTTTCGTTATAAATCTGTATTTATAAAATTAATGAGTTGACATTTCGTTTCTCTAAAACAACTTGTATAATTTGGTTCAAATTCAAATTGCCTCCTAGTTACCCTCACATAATTTTTAATACGATGATCAGTTTTTGTACAAAATTGAAAAAATCGTTTATGGTGAAATCAAACAGGTGGTAGCAGTGCTACAAAAATAACAATAAGAGGAATTCGTTTATTCTCTTATATAGATTAAGTTTGACACTTCAGCAACTAACGCCTCATCCACACAAGCTTTTTTCATGTTCGAGCAATCAATAAAATTGTGTGCGCATATGCATGGATAGTGTGGACCCATAGTATAGTCTTCCTCTCCTTTATTCTCTTATTTTCTGTTCATAGCATTTTGACATTATGAGCGGTAGTTTTACACTAACAAAATACAAGGAATTGTTGTTTTTGTAGATGTGCG